>JAXCGZ010008781.1:0-22717 GCA_037179515.1 Halocaridina rubra
GCTTTAAGGTTTTTATATCATGGTTTAATGAGTCAAATGCTTTGGACAAGTCTAGGAAAACCCCTGCAACAAAGTTTTTATTTTCCAAATTTTGATAAACATCACTTGTAAAGTTCATTATTGCTTTTTCAGTGGTCTTATTATTACGGAATCCGTATTGATTTTTGGATAATAGGTTGAACTTTTCAATTAATTCTTTAAGTCTGAGAATAATCGCTTTTTCAAACACTTTACTTAAAGACGGTAAGATAGATATAGGTCCATAGTTATTTTCATCATCTACAGTGCCTGACTTAAAAATAGGTATTACTTTAGCACTTTTTAGTTTGTCTGGAAAACATCCTTGCTGAAAACAGATTGATCATGTGGGTAAGTGGGGTGCCAATGTAATGGGCAGTGACCTGGAGTAGTTTTGATGGAATTTCATCATATCCCGAAGCTGTATTTGGTTTTAAGGTTTTTATATATTTAGTGACTTCCTTCCTTGTTACAGGATACAAGTAAAACGAAAAGTCTGGTGGATCATTAAGAAACTGTCGGTGTGAGTTTTGTTGCACATTTTGTTGTTCCTGTGTTGGTTGTGCTATAGTTAAGAAATAATTTTTAAAGATATTAGCAGTGTGGTCATTATCATTTTTTAATTTGATTTCCTTTGAATGATTAATTTGTTTTCGTCCCAATAGGTTGTTTATTGTATTCCAGGTGGACTTGCTGTTTCCTTGTTCCTTCTTAAGTTTATCCTGAAAATATATATTTTTTGCAGCTCGGAGTAGTGTTACTAATTTGTTCCTGTAAGCTTTATATCTGGTTCCAAAAGACAAAGGCCATTTTGATGCAAGCCTTTCTAAGTGGTGTTTTTCTTTGATACTATTATTTAATCCTGCAGTTATGTGTGGGCATCTGTTGTTTTTATTATTTACAGTCGATTTTCTTAGAGGAAAGCAGTCTAGAAATTTATCTCTAAATGCACAGTAAAATTTATTAAAAGCTTCATTTGCATTATTTAGGTCAATGATATGTTGCCATTTTTCATGTGATATATCTCTAGTAAATTTAGCTATGTTATCATCAGAGTAATGTCTTTTTTCTACATATGCATCAAATTTATGTTCTTTTTTAAACTGGGAGTAAACTGCAAAATGATCTGTTATGTCGGTGTACACTATGTAATTACTTATGTTGTCTTCAAGATTTGTGGTCCAGATATGATCGATTAGAGAGGACCTGGTAGCCCTAAAAGTTACCGAGATCATGACCTCAGGAATGGAGATGTTCATCCCCTCCTATGTGAAAACTTTTCTCCCCATGAGGTTTAAAGCTTTCTTCTTAAGAAAGAAAGTTAATGACCCTAACTCCTCTTCCATTGATAAATGTTTCTCTCCAAAGGCTTTTGTTACTCGAGCGTTGTTCTTATCATTCAGTCTGATGGTTGTATAGCTTGCTCTCCCACTGACAAGGCCACTCTCGTTGGCTCTCATTTTTCTGCCAACTCTTCAGGAAACAATTACAGCACACTTGCTCATCATACTTTATACCTCTCTAACCATATGTCCTCCCTAATTCTTTCTTCACGCAAAGTCTACTATGTTCTTTGCTTTCTAAAGACAAACAAGGCATCTGGACCCGATGGTATCAATTCAAGGTCCCTTAAGGATTTTGAATTAGAACTGGCTCGCTTGCTTTGCCATCCATTTTGCCTCATATTCTCAACCAGTATTTATCTTTCATTTTGGAAGCATGTTCTACTTCAACCTGTTCCTTTAAAGGCTGACGTCTCTATTCCTTTATACTGCCAACTTATTGCCCTAACCTCTGCTATCACTACAGTATTCAAAACTTTGCTCAGTGCTCACTTCTTGAAACAGCTTGAATCTTACTCCCTTATCCCCAGTCAACAATACGGATTCTGCAAGGCAAGAGCCACTGGTAGCCCCCTGTGTAATCTTACTCATGTATGGTCATATTCTCTGAGGACACATGGGGAATTCTTTGTCGTCCCTCGTGATATTTCCAAGGCCTTTAACAGAATCAAGGACAAGGCTTTGTTGGCTAAAATACCTGCCTATGACTTTACCCCTTCTCTCTATTCACTGATTTCCAGTTTTCTTTCTGACTGCATAAAATCTGTGCTAGTTGTTGGCGCAATATTTAGCTCAAGCCTTGTTATCAGTGGTGTTAAACCGGTCTCTGTTCACTCACCTACACTGTTCCTTCTCTTCATCCGTGATCTTCTTCAGTCCCCATCCTCCTCTCTTCTCAACGCATTCCAAATGAAACTACGCTTAAATTTTACTCTTATTTCTTCACAACCTTCATATGCGTGCTCGTAATCAGCCTCTTATCATATTTCTTCCTCTATCATCATCGATTTGCATAGGGTTCTGAGTGAGGCACCTAAAATTTAGTTAAATATTAATGCCAACAAGTTATTATTATTATTATTTTTATTACATATATGCATATATATATATATATATATATATATATATATATATATATATATATATATATATATATATATATATATATATATATATATATATATATATATATATATATATATATATATATATATATATATATATATATATATATATATATATATATATATATATATATATATATATATATATATATATATATATATATATATATATATATATATATATATATATATATATATATATATATATATATATATATATATATATATATATATATATATATATATATATATATATATATATATATATATATATATATATATATATATATATATATATATATATATATATATATATATATATATATATATATATATATATATATATATATATATATATATATATATATATATATATATATATATATATATATATATATATATATATATATATATATATATATATATATATATATATATATATATATATATATATATATATATATATATATATATATATATATATATATATATATATATATATATATATATATATATATATATATATATATATATATATATATATATATATATATATATATATATATATATATATATATATATAAAGTTTACATATATATATATATATATATATATATATATATATATATATATATATATATATATATATATATATATATATATATATATATATATATATATATATATATATATATATATATATATATATATATATATATATATATATATATATATATATATATATATATATATATATATATATATATATATATATATATATATATATATATATATATATATATATATATATATATATATATATATATATATATATATATATATATATATATATATATATATATATATATATATATATATATATATATATATATATATATATATATATATATATATATATATATATATATATATATATATATATATATATATATATATATATATATATATATATATATATATATATATATATATATATATATATATATATATATATATATATATATATATATATATATATATATATATATATATATATATATATATATATATATATATATATATATATATATATATATATATATATATATATATATATATATATATATATATATATATATATATATATATATATATATATATATATATATATATATATATATATATATATATATATATATATATATATATATATATATATATATATATATATATATATATATATATATATATATATATATATATATATATATATATATATATATATATATATATATATATATATATATATATATATATATATATATATATATATATATATATATATATATATATATATATATATATATATATATATATATATATATATATATATATATATATATATATATATATATATATATATATATATATATATATATATATATATATATATATATATATATATATATATATATATATATATATATATATATATATATATATATATATATATATATATATATATATATATATATATATATATATATATATATATATATATATATATTTAAGTCGCCGTGGCTCAGTCGGTAGCGTCTTCGACTCTGAGGCGTCAGGTCGATGGTTCGCGCCCCGTCACGGTCTGAGGTTAGCAAAGGCATGCACTCAGCGTAAGGATTACATCTGCCAAACCAAGTCCTTCGCAAGAAGGAAACCGTCCTAGCCCTTGGTTGATAAGGGAGTCCGTGACGGAAAACCGGAACATATATATATATATATATATTTATATATATATATATATATATATATATATATATATATATATATATATATATATATATATATATATATATATATATATATATATATATATATATATATATATATATATATATATATATATATATATATATATATATATATATATATATATATATATATATATATATATATATATATATATATATATATATATATATATATGTATATGTATATGTATATGTATATGTATATACTATATATATATATATATATATATATATATATATATATATATATATATATATATATATATATATATATATATATATATATATATATATATATATATATATATATATATATATATATATATATATATATAAAGTCTACATATATATATATATATATATATATATATATATATATATATATATATATATATATATATATATATATATATATATATATATATATATATATATATATATATATATATATATATATATATATATATATATATATATATATATATATATATATATATATATATATATATATATATATATATATATATATATATATATATATATATATATATATATATATATATATATATATATATATATATATATATATATATATATATATATATATATATATATATATATATATATATATATATATATATATATATATATATATATATATATATATATATATATATATATATATATATATATATATATATATATATATATATATATATATATATATATATATATATATATATATATATATATATATATATATATATATATATATATATATATATATATATATATATATATATATATATATATATATATATATATATATATATATATATATATATATATATATATATATATATATATATATATATATATATATATATATATATATATATATATATATATATATATATATATATATATATATATATATATATATATATATATATATATATATATATATATATATATATATATATATATATATATATATATATATATATATATATATATATATATATATATATATATATATATATATATATATATATATATATATATATATATATATATATATATATATATATATATATATATATATATATATATATATATATATATATATATATATATATATATATATATATATATATATATATATATATATATATATATATATATATATATATATATATATATATATATATATATATATATATATATATATATATATATATATATATATATATATATATATATATATATATATATATATATATATATATATATATATATATATATATATATATATATATATATATATATATATATATATATATATATATATATATATATATATATATATATATATATATATATATATATATATATATATATATATATATATATATATATATATATATATATATATATATATATATATATATATATATATATATATATATATATATATATATATATATATATATATATATATATATATATATATATATATATATATATATATATATATATATATATATTTATATACATATATGCATATATATATATATATATATATATATATATATATATATATATATATATATATATATATATATATATATATATATATATATATATATATATATATATATATATATATATATATATATATATATATATATATATATATATATATATATATATATATATATATATATATATATATATATATATATATATATATATATATATATATATATATATATATATATATATATATATATATATATATATATATATATATATATATATATATATATATATATATATATATATATATATATATATATATATATATATATATATATATATATATATATATATATATATATATATATATATATATATATATATATATATATATATATATATATATATATATATATATATATATATATATATATATATATATATATATATATATATATATATATATATATATATATATATATATATATATATATATATATATATATATATATATATATATATATATATATATATATATATATATATATATATATATATATATATATATATATATATATATATATATATATATATATATATATATATATATATATATATATATATATATATATATATATATATATATATATATATATATATATATATATATATATATATATATATATATATATATATATATATATATATATATATATATATATATATATATATATATATATATATATATATATATATATATATATATATATATATATATATATATATATATATATATATATATATATATATATATATATATATATATATATATATATATATATATATATATATATATATATATATATATATATATATATATATATATATATATATATATATATATATATATATATATATATATATATATATATATATATATATATATATATATATATATATATATATATATATATATATATATATATATATATATATATATATATATATATATATATATATATATATATATATATATATATATATATATATATATATATATATATATATATATATATATATATATATATATATATATATATATATATATATATATATATATATATATATATATATATATATATATATATATATATATATATATATATATATATATATATATATATATATATATATATATATATATATATATATATATATATATATATATATATATATATATATATATATATATATATATATATATATATATATATATATATATATATATATATATATATATATATATATATATATATATATATATATATATATATATATATATATATATATATATATATATATATATATATATATATATATACAGGAAGTCCACAGAGTCTGGGTACATAGGAAATTTCACTATGCAGACCTACTCAATCGAGTTCACCTGAATTTTGTAAAGCGCATCAAATTAGGCATTGAAAATAATGGAAATCATATTGAAAATATTATTTATTAACATTAGATTTAAATAAAATTGTTTTGTTTTAAAAGTATATGTTAATCTCCTGTGTACCCAGACGAAGTTTGGGTACACAGGAGATGAACACATACTTTTAAAACAAAACAATTTTATTTAAATCTAATGTTAATAAATAATATTTTCAATATGATTTCCATCATTTTCAATGCATAATTTCATGTGGTTTACAAAATTCAGGTGAACTCGATTGAATAGGTCTGCATAGCAAAATTTCCTATGTACCCAGACTTTGAGGACATCCTGTATATATATATATATATATATATATATATATATATATATATATATATATATATATATATATATATATATATATATATATATATATATATATATATATATATATATATATATATATATATATATATATATATATATATATATATATATATATATATATATATATATATATATATATATATATATATATATATATATATATATATATATATATATATATATATATATATATATATATATATATATATATATATATATATATATATATATATATATATATATATATATATATATATATATATATATATATATATATATATATATATATATATATATATATATATATATATATATATATATATATATATATATATATATATATATATATATATATATATATATATATATATATATATATATATATATATATATATATATATATATATATATATATATATATATATATATATATATATATATATATATATATATATATATATATATATATATATATATATATATATATATATATATATATATATATATATATATATATATATATATATATATATATATATATATATATATATATATATATATATATATATATATATATATATATATATATATATATATATATATATATATATATATATATATATATATATATATATATATATATATATATATATATATATATATATATATATATATATATATATATATATATATATATATATATATATATATATATATATATATATATATATATATATATATATATATATATATATATATATATATATATATATATATATATATATATATATATATATATATATATATATATATATATATATATATATATATATATATATATATATATATATATATATATATATATATATATATATATATATATATATATATATATATATATATATATATATATATATATA
Source organism: Halocaridina rubra (assembly GCA_037179515.1). Lineage (NCBI taxonomy): Eukaryota > Metazoa > Arthropoda > Malacostraca > Decapoda > Atyidae > Halocaridina > Halocaridina rubra. The sequence goes on from JAXCGZ010008781.1 coordinate 8,575, forward strand.
TATATATATATATATATATATATATATATATATATATATATATATATATATATATATATATATATATATATATATATATATATATATATATATATATATATATATATATATATATATATATATATATATATATATATATATATATATATATATATATATATATATATATATATATATATATATATATATATATATATATATATATATATATATATATATATATATATATATATATATATATATATATATATATATATATATATATATATATATATATATATATATATATATATATATATATATATATATATATATATATATATATATATATATATATATATATATATATATATATATATATATATATATATATATATATATATATATATATATATATATATATATATATATATATATATATATATATATATATATATATATATATATATATATATATATATATATATATATATATATATATATATATATATATATATATATATATATATATATATATATATATATATATATATATATATATATATATATATATATATATATATATATATATATATATATATATATATATATATATATATATATATATATATATATATATATATATATATATATATATATATATATATATATATATATATATATATATATATATATATATATATATATATATATATATATATATATATATATATATATATATATATATATATATATATATATATATATATATATATATATATATATATATATATATATATATATATATATATATATATATATATATATATATATATATATATATATATATATATATATATATATATATATATATATATATATATATATATATATATATATATATATATATATATATATATATATATATATATATATATATATATATATATATATATATATATATATATATATATATATATATATATATATATATATATATATATATATATATATATATATATATATATATATATATATATATATATATATATATATATATATATATATATATATATATATATATATATATATATATATATATATATATATATATATATATATATATATATATATATATATATATATATATATATATATATATATATATATATATATATATATATATATATATATATATATATATATATATATATATATATATATATATATATATATATATATAAATATATATATATATATATATATATATATATATATATATATATATATATATATATATATATATATATATATATATATATATATATATATATATATATATATATATATATATATATATATATATATATATATATATATATATATAAATATATATATATATATATATATATATATATATATATATATATATATATATATATATATATATATATATATATATATATATATATATATATATATATATAAATATATAAAAATTTATATATATATATATATATATATATATATATATATATATATATATATATATATATATATATATATATATATATATATATATATATATATATATATATATATATATATATATATATATATATATATATATATATGTGTGTGTGTGTGTGTGTGTGTGTTAGCTACGTGAAAAATGAAACGATGGGGTGCTGAGAACCTCCAGACTGCATTATAATATATCTTCACAGCAGCATACTAAAACATTAAAACCAAAGTATAAGGAAAGCCTTGAGAGTAAAAACAATATACACGATAAAAGAACTATATATAGAGAGAAGAATTTCATTAATAATTTCCAATGAAAGCGGAGCTTGATCAATATAAGGTTGCTTTCCAATAATATCTGATTTTGTATGATTAATCCTTTCTAAAGAATTGACATATAATTGGTGTAAGTAATATTGACAAGGTCTTATATTAAAATTACAATTGAGTAGTAAAAGCGGATTCAAAAAGATTACTAGAAACAAAGTTATGACGGTTAGCAATTGCGCTACTTGCGTGCCTTATTAGTTCTGGTTGGCATGTTACTTTAATTAATAATTATGGCATTTGAATATTGATTTTGTTTCACAGCATATATATGCTGATATAGTCTTTTTATCAAATTGTCTCTGGTTCTACCAAACTAAAGTAATTTGCAATCTCTGCAAGATATTTTGTATGCTACTATTTTACTGGGGCTGTTTTTTATTTAACAGATTTTCTCAATTGCATTACTGCAAGAGAAGACGACATCCACAGAATAATTTGAGCAACTATGTAATAATTTTGAAAACTGAAAACTATGGCAAGCAAAGGGTATTCGGAGTGGGTTCTTATTCTATAAATATAATATGTTTTAAGGGCTTTATTATATCAAAGTTCCATATTATGATGCGGGTAGAACAAAATCTTTCCAAATAACCTGATACTTTCAAACTCTTGATCAATGAAATCGGTTCTGACAATTCGTAATGCTCTCAAGACCAAGTGGGAAAATATTTTTTTTTTTACAATGACATAATGACCAGAACAAAAATGAACACATGAGAGATTATATGTAGGCTTTCTATAAATACTGAATTTACAATTGAAAGGCTGCCTATGAATTAATATTTCCAAAAAGAAAAGGCAAGACAATTATTTTTTTTCCAGTTTCCAGAGTGAATTTAATTGGTCCTTGGTCATTTAATTTCGAGAAAACAGTTTTTATCATTATCTTTATGAAAAATATGTTTGAATGGCAAAAACATATCTAAACTAATTAACAAGAACATGATCTAAGCTGGAAATACAATGTTTTTCCAAAAAAAAATCCATATTCAAATATTGCATGAGGAAGGAGAGATGTTTACCCATTGCCATACCAAATATCTGTTTATAATATTCACCATTAAATACGAATTTTCCATCACTGATAGGCAGTTTTGTCAGAACAATATTCTGATGGGAGGGCAAAGGTAAATCATGATTAAAAAATACCTTTTTAAGATACTTAAGAATTGAATCTATAGGTACTTTCGTAAAAAGGGAAGAAAAATCATAACTTACTGGTTGAACATTGGGACTGAAATAGACTAAATTAAATTTTTCTTCCAGGTCAACTGAAATGATAATATGATATCCCGAAATAGTACCCAATAAGGCTGACAACACTTTAACAAGATAATTTGTAGTTTTATAGGTAAAGGATCCCACGAAACGGATTATTGGTCCTATTGGATTATTTTCTTTATGTGCGTTACTAAACCGTATTTGTATGGAAGTGAAGGCGATTTGGTAGTGAGCTTTTCTAGATCTTTACCTTCTCTAAATATCTTCTTTCATCCACCGGTAAATAAGTTTATGACATCATTCAGGAGATTTTTACGCAATTTAACATAGTTCACACTAGTATTTAGCAATTCAAGCATTTCTTATATATATATATATATATATATATATATATATATATATATATATATATATATATATATATATATATATATATATATATATATATATATATATATATATATATATATATATATATATATATATATATATATATATATATATATATATATATATATATATATATATATATATATATATATATATATATATATATATATATATATATATATATATATATATATATATATATATATATATATATATATATATATATATATATATATATATATATATATATATATATATATATATATATATATATATATATATATATGATTAGAAGAGACTGTCGGGGGCATCCGTACTACGACGCGAGAGGTGAAATTCTATAACCGTCGTAGGACGAACAACAGCGAAAGCATTTGCCAAGAATGTCTTCATTGAGACAGGTTAGTTTTACTCAACTGTCCTGTGTGGCGGGCATAATATCAAAGAATAGCCTCACCGTATTCCCTGCGTGTCGTAAAAGGCGACTGAAAGTGGACGGGGCGGGAGGACTGGGAATCCCCCCCTTGTATAATTCTCCTGTGAGGCTCATAGAAGAGGGAGAGTAGAGGGACTGCTCCCATACTGTGTCTTCTTTGATGTCGGCTACCCCATTACCAACTATTAAGGGAAACAGCCTCGGTATGTGTGTGTGTGTGTGTATATATATATATATATATATATATATATATATATATATATATATATATATATATATATATATATATATATATATATATATATATATATATATATATATATATATATATATATATATATATATATATATATATATATATATATATATATATATATATATATATATATATATATATATATATATATATATATTATATATATATATATATATATATATATATATATATATATATATATATATATATATATATATATATATATATATATATATATATATATATATATATTATATATATATATATAACCAGATAAGCACATTACATATGTGAAAACATGAATCATTTTTTTGCCCCGACCGGGACTCGAACCTAGGACTTATGATTACTAAGTCAAGGCGCTACCACTACACCACAGAAGGTTAAAAGGAATCCAACCTTATAGCTTATATCTGCTATTCTTTGGAATGAATGCATTCTAACTGAATGCCACTATGTTCATATTACAGATTCCTCAACCTCACTCGTGGCTTCATTTTAGCATTGAATTCAATTCCCAATCTCATTCGGGCCATGAAATAACCAGATAAGCACATTACATATGTGAAAACATGAATTATTTTTTACCCCGACCGGGACTCGAACCTAGGACTTATGATTACTAAGTCAAGGCGCTACCACTACACCACAGAAGGTTAAAAGGAATCCAACCTTATAGCTTATATCTGCTATACTTTGGAATGAACGCATTCTAACTGAATGCCACTATGTTCATATTACAGATTCCTCAACCTCACTCGTGGCTTCATTTTAGCATTTAATTCAATTCCCAATCTCATTCGGGCCATGAAATAACCAGATAAGCACATTACATATATGAAAACATGAATCATTTTTTACCCCGACCAGGATTCGAACCTAGGACTTATGATTACTAAGTCAAGGCGCTACCACTACACCACAGAAGGTTAAAAGGAATCCAGCCTTATAGCTTATATCTGCTATACTTAGGAATGAACGTATTCTAACTGAATGCCACTATGTTCACATTACAGATCCCCCAACCTCATTCGTGGCTTCATTTTAACATTTAATTCAATTCCCAATCTCATTCGGGCCATGAAATAACCAGATAATCACATTACATATGTGAAAACATGAATCATTTTTTACCCCGACCGGGACTCGAACCTAGGACTTATGATTACTAAGTCAAGGCGCTACCACTACACCTTCTTCTTCTTCTTCCTCTATTTGCATTCCCATTTTCATATGGGATCGCATCTTTTCACTAGTCGTCTCCACTGGTTCCGGTCCATCACTTGCTCCTCCCCCAGCTGTCTCTCTGTGAGATCCTCCTTCAGTCGGTCCTTCCATCGTAGTTGAGGTCTTCCTCATCTACGTCTGCCCTGCGCGTCCATCTCCATCACTCTCACACCCACGTAGTCTTCTTCTCTCCTCTTCACATGACCGAACCACTGTAATCTCCTCTCCTGCGCTTTCGTCGATGCCTCCACCACCTTCACTGTACCTCTGATCCAGTCATTTCGTATCCTGTCCTCCCTCGTTACCCCACACATCCACCTCAGCATTCTCATTTCTGCGACATCTATCTTCCTTTCTTGAACCTTTTTCACTGGCCATGTCTCTGCTCCGTACAGCAACGCTGGTCTCACAACTGACTTGTACACTTTTCCTTTCACTCTAGCACTGATTTTCTTGTTATATAGCACCCCTGATGTTCTCTTCCAGCTGTTCCATGCTACCTGGATCCTATGATCAATCACTCTCTCTAGGTCTCCATCCTTCGTTATGTAGGAGCCGAGGTATTTGAAGGCGTCCGCCTTTGGGAGCTTGTGGTCTTGCATGAACATGTCGCCTCCTTGTGTCACATTGCACTCCAGGTACTCCGTTTTCTGTCTGCTCACCTTCAGTCCGTAATCCTCCAGCAAACCCCTCCATAGCTCCAACCTCTCTTGCAATTCTTCACGGCTCTTGGAGACCAAAACAATATTGTCTGCAAAGAGCATGCTCCATGGTGCCTCCTTTGTCACCTCCCTCACCATCACATCCATGAGAAGGTTAAATAGATAGGGGCTAAGAGCTGATCCCTGATGGAGTCCAACTTTCACCTGAAAAGGCTCTGTAGTGCCAACTGTACTTCTTACTCTTGTTGTGGCTTCTCTGTACATGTCCTGAACTATCTTGACTTACTTCTCCTTCACTCCCTTTGACCTCATACTCCTCCACACCTCGCTTCTCGGGACCCGATCATAAGCTTTTTCAAGGTCAATAAACGACATGTACAGCCCTCTTTGCTTATCTCTATATTTTTCCATTGTCTGCCTCATTGCGAATACTGCATCCATTGTTCCTCGACCTTTCATAAAACCAAACTGCTCACTACAAACTTCTGTCTCCTCCCTCAGCCTTTTATCCAACACTCTTTCCAGCAGTTTCATAGTGTGAGATGTTAGCTTAATTCCTCTATAGTTGTTGCAACTCTGGATGTCTCCCTTTTCTTTGAAAATCGGTACCATTATGCTATCTCTCCATTCGTTCGAGATAGCCTCTTCCTTCATCACCATGTTCAGGAACTTTGTCAGCACCCGTATCCCTTCTTCGCCCAAACTCTTCCATACCTCTGCAGGAATCTGGTCTGGCCCTACTGACTTTCCATTTTTCATCTTCTTCAACGCTTCTCTGACTTCTGCCTCACTCACAGGGTTTACCTCTCCCTCCATTCCCACTCCTTCACCTCTTCGTATTCTTGGATTTTCCTGATTTAGAAGTTCTTCGTAGTAGTCCCTCCACCGCATTTTAATCATGTCGGGGTCAGTAAGCACTCTTCCGTTCTTATCCTTGATTTGCTTTATTGATGTTAGGTCCTTTGTCGATCTGTTCCTTTCTTTTGCTAACTTATAGATTCTCTTCTGTCCCTCCTTTGTTTCAAGGTTCTCATACATATCCTGCAGTGCTGCTGCACGCCCCTGTGCTACAGCCCTCTTTGCCTCCTTATTTGCATCTTTCAACATAGCTTTACGCTCCTCTGTTCTTTCCTTGTCGTAAGCTTTCTTCATCTCTTTCTTCTTTTCTATCTTCTCTTTGCAATATGAGGACCACCACCAAGACTCTTTTCCGTTTCTCGGCTTCTTTCCAGATGACTTTCTGAGGACTTCCTCTGCCGTACTCCTGATCATTTCACTGTTCCTTTTCCACCACTGATCCACCTCCTCCGCCTCTTCTATCCTTTGTAGTGCTTTCCTCTTGAACTCCTGCCGCACCACCTCATCCTTGAGTTTCCACCACTTGATCCTAGGTTCTCCCCTCTCGACTCCGGTCCTTCGCGTCCTTACAACCAGCTTCGCCACAATTGGGCTGTGCTGCGCTCCCACACTCTCTCCTTGTAGTACTTTACAGTCTTCCACTTCTCGGATGTTTTCTCTTTGATACAGGAGGAAGTTGATTTGACTCTCTCTGGGACCACTCCTGTATGTCCGGTAGCTGTTTTTCATGAAGAACGTGTTCAGGATCGCCATGTCAAACGCTATGACAAAATCCAGCACGCTCTCCCCCTCCTGGTTTTTCACTCCAGTACCTTTGCCTCCATGAACTCGTCTCACTCCATCGTTGTCATGTCCTATATGCCCGTTTAAGTCGTCGCCCATGACACACCTCTCCCCCGGCGGGACCTCCCTCTGTACTTCGTCCATTTCTTGCAAGAACGTTTCCTTCTCTGCGTCATCACACCCAACTTGGGGGGCATATGCGCTGATCACGTTTATTGCTTCCTGACCTTATACCAACTTGATCCTCAAAATCCTGCTGCTCTTCCTCACCACCTCCACCAGCTCCTCCTTGGTTTGGGGGTCTAGCACCACACCCACTCCATTTCTTCCTCTCTCATCCGCTCCACTGTATATCAACTTGTAGCCTCCACCCAAATCTCGCGTTTTATTTCCTTTCCATCTTGTCTCTTGTACACACAGTATGTTAATCTTCCTTCTCTCCATCAAATCTGCAACTTCTCTTCCTCTACCGGTCATGCTACCGATGTTACTCGCTTCTTTAGCCGCACCCGTCCATATTGATGAGGTAACCCTCGTCCAGTTTCAACAGAGGTCGGGCTCCTCTGTGCGTCGTGTGAGCGGGGTACGCCCTGGCCATCTTCGGTATTCTCTCGACTGCTATCCATGGGTTTTGGCAAAAGGGTTTTACAGCCGGATGCCCTTCCTGACGCCAACCCTCCCCATTTTTCCGGGCTTGGGACCGGCACTGGGCTGCTATTTCTAGCAACCCAAAGGCTGGGTTGCACTACCACTACACCACAGAATGTTAAAAGGAATCCAACCTTATAGCTTATATCTGCTATACTTAGGAATGAACGCATTCTAACTGAATGCCACTATGTTCATATTACAGATTCCCCAACCTCATTCGTGGCTTCATTTTAGCATTCAATTCAGTTCCCAATCTCATTCGGGCCATAATATAACCAGATAAGCACATTACATATGTGAAAACATGAATCATTTTTTACCCCGACCAGGACTCGAACCTAGGACTTATTATTACTAAGTCAAGGCACTACCACTACACCACAGAAGGTTAAAAGGAATCCAACCTTATAGCTTATATATGCTATACTTAGGAATGAACGCATTCTAACTGAATGCCACTATGTTCATATTACAGATTCCTCAACCTCACTCGTGGCTTCATTTTAGCATTTAATTCAATTCCCAATCTCATTCGGGCCATGAATTAACCAGATAAGCACATTACATATGTGAAAACATGAATTTTTTTTTTTTTTTACCCCGACCGGGACTCGAACCTAGGGCTTATGATTACTAAGTCAAGGCGCTACCACTACTCCACAGAATCTGTAATATGAACATAGTGGCATTCAGTTAGAATGCGTTTATTCCTAAGTATAGCAGATATAAGCTATAAGGTTGGATTCCTTTTAACCTTCTATGGTGTAGTGGTAGCGCCTTGACTTAGTAATCATAAGTCCTAGGTTCGAGCCCCTGTCGGGGTAAAAAATGATTCATGTTTTCACATATGTAATGTGCTTATCTGGTTATTTCATGGCCCGAATGAGATTGGGAATTGAATAAAATGCTAAAATGAAGCCACTAGTGAGGTTGGGGAATCTTTAATATGAACATAGTGGCATTCAGTTAGAATGCGTTCATTCCTATGTATAGCAGATATAAGCTATAAGGTTGGATTCCTTTTAACCTTCTGTGGTGTAGTGGTAGCGCCTTGCCTTAGTAATCATAAGTCCTAGGTTCGAGTCCCGGTCGGGGTAAAAAATAATTCATGTTTTCACATATGTAATGTGCTTATCTGGTTATTTCATGGCCCGAATGAGATTGGGAATTGAATTAAATGCTAAAATGAAGCCACGAGTGAGGTTGGGGAATCTGTAATATGAACATAGTGGCATTCAGTTAGAATGCGTTCACTCCTAAGTATAGCAGATATAAGCTATAAGGTTGGATTCCTTTTAACCTTCTGTAGTGTAGTGGTAGCGTCTTGACTTAGTAATCATAAGTCCTAGGTTCGAGTCCCGGTCGGGGTAAAAAATGATTCATATATATATATATATATATATATATATATATATATATATATATATATATATATATATATATATATATATATATATATATATATATATATATATATATATATATATATATATATATATATATATAAATATATATATATATATATATATATATATATATATATATATATATATATATATATATATATATATATATATATATATATATATATATATATATATATATATATATATATATGTAAACTTTTCTGTCAAGCATAGCATCGTTTGGATTTATCAGTTTCGTAATAGAAAGTGCTTCATCTCTCATCAGCTCACCAATACATTTTGCCTATCTTGCTGGAAGTTGTTTTGATATGGTTGATTCATAAACCAATATACCGTACCCCTAACAATATCTGCATGATGAGGAAGTCTGTCAAGCTTTTCTTAATTATTTATTGACGAATCTTTGGATAAAATTGTCCGCTTAGCAGACACAGAGAACGACAGTCCATATATTAAAACACACACTATATCCTCACTCATCGATATACTAAATAATTTAACAAAAAAAAATTGAATTACTTGTCCAACCACTCAATGAAGTAAGATATTTAAGTTTATTTTCCAAATAACACTGCACACTGTTAGTTTTTCGACTATGATCTGCATATATTTCATTTTGAATTGGAAACTCCCAGAAGGGGACTATGCCATTACTTAAATTTCTCCTAGCATGAAAAAGTTTTTTAAAAAGCGATCTTTTAGTATTGCTTGATGATTTCTAAGCGCTTTTTCAAGATAATTTCCGTTAAATAACTGTATAGATGATCACCATTACTTCTAAGTCACTTTGGGACTAAAGATTTGGGAAGTTCTTGTTCTGCTAAACATATCCTCAAAAACTTGAAGCATATCTTTGTGGAGCCAGCACGAACCGGATACTTAGAGAACGTCGTGATGATAGTCACCAGCAAAGGATAATGGACAAAAAAGTATGCTAACTTCATTGGGCTTAAATATCACGAAAATTTAAGCATGTGACACACAGATGAATAGAGGCTAGATACGAAGGAAAAATGAAATGGGTGAGTGCTAAGATTTTTAAGCTTGTATAATAGTCCATTTCAAAGCACAAGTAAAGCATTGAAAGTAAATACAGTAAATATGATTTAAGAAAAATAAGGAGAGACAATAACGAAATTAATAATTTCCAAAGATATTATAACATAGTTAATCGAAGCTGGATTAGGAAGTTAGAAATGGAATCAGCAGGCTGTTGAAATGCTATGATTGAAGGTAAAAAGAATTAAATTAGGACTGGACTAGACTGCTAAAGATTTGGTCTTCTTTCAGGCACGATCCTTTTCCTATGCCTACATCGAAATCGAATATTCTGGGATATTTGTTACACATCTCTTACTTTCCCATTAACCTTGACAAGTCAAAACATTCACCATCTCTGTTTCTTTTTGCCCAGTTTCTCCTCATATATAAAATAATCATGGAAGCTTATGGCCCCCAGCACACGGCACAGAGGTGTGCTTGGAGTCTCCGTAGATTTTGTTGACTCCCCTGACGGTGTGATTATACACGCTTAGTGGTAATAATGGCTCTGCACTTAACCTTCTTCCTCCTGATAGATATGCTTCTTTCACTCTTCACTTTTCTAATATTCGTGGTCTGAACTCCAATCGTTAGTTTGTGAAACATCACTTGAGTATATCCTTCCCTAACCTCCTCTTTTTCTGAGAAACCTAGATGTCAGCAATTGTTCCACTGACCCATTTCAAATTTCTCACAACAACCTGTATTCTCGTTTCCATTCCAAAGGTAGGGTCTGTGCCTGCTGCAACAGTAACACCCCTATTACAATGCTCACGGACCTTGAATATCCTGACTTTGATGTTCTCTGGTTGAATATCTATTGTTCCACTACCACTATATTCCTTTGTTCTGCTACTGTTCTCATAACTCTACTTATTTTGGTTATTTCTTTGAATATCTGTCCTCTTACCAAGAGTCCTTTCTATCTTCTCCCCCACATCCTGAAGTTCTGCATATCGAGGACTTCAATGCACACCACTTAGAGTGGATTAATTCTGCTCACAATGATGTGGGAGGAAGTTAGGTCCTTTGTTTTCTTTATTACGCACGATAAGGAACAGGTTATCTAACATCCTACTCGTATTCGTACTCGTATAGCCTGCTGGCTAGTACAGTGGTAACGCACTGGCTTTGCATTCACGAGGTCGAAAGATCGGTTCCCGTCCAAGACCGAGAGTTTAAGCCGTTTCCTGTCAGGAACTGCTGTGGTTGGGCACCACAGTGGGGGATTGGGGCTTGCCCTGGCTGATGAATGCCCATTGTATTGCAATGGAAATAATGGTTTATTATTATTATTATTATTATTATTATTATTATTATTATTATTATTATTATTATTATTATTATTCCTGATCACCACGAATATGCAGCTAACACTCTTCACCTATTTCTTACTTCTAATCCTTCAAACTACTCATATCCTGTGTTTTCCAATCTTGGTAAATCTGACTACACTGTGATGTCAATGTCTTCTATTTTCGTTCCCCTCCATCAATTTCTCCTACTATGCGCCACCTCTAGCACTCTGAGAGTGCCAAATGCTATGATTTCAGCAACTTTCTCTTTGACTTCCAGAGGGATGACTACTGCTTTCGGACTAGCAACCCTACTCATAGTCATAGTCATGGATTTTATTGCCAAATATTTAGTATATATACAGGAATAAATATGTACATTATATTCAGAGGCACTAGCCTGCTGAGCAAGAACTCCTTGGCAGGCAGTTTAATATACATTTCACATAATTTAAAGTATGACGGCAATAGTTAACGAAAGCTCCAATATAGCAATCTCATACTTATCTTGTAATAAAACAAAACAGTAGCCTGACCTTAATCTGGACATAATGATACACCAATACTGTGTTAATTATTAATCAACAGCTGCTTGATTTTGCCTAGTAAATAAATGCTGTTTGAGTTTCTTTTTAAATAAAGTTGTGCCAGTTATTGTTTTTTAAATCTTCTGGTAATGCATTCCAACATTTTGGGCCAAAACAGTGAATAGAAAATTTATACAAGGTTGTTCTCGGCTGTGGACATATCAAATTTATATTGTTACCTCTGGTTCCATGGTTGTGTTGAATAAATCTAAATAATTTTCTGTTATCATTAAAATCACTATTTATAATAATATAGACAGAAATATTGTATCAAGTAATTAAATTTAAGCAAGTTTTGCTCCTTGAATAAAGAGGAAGTTGAGTCATATTTTCCACTATATGTAATAGAACTGATCAGTCTTTTCTGAGTTACAAATACATCCCTTACAATTGACGGCCAAGTACAACCCCACATAGACAAACAGTATATAATATGAGGATAACACAGGGAATAGTATAGGCTTTTTAAGGCCTCATTTGTTAGGTTATGGCGAATTTTATACAAAATTCCACACGTCTTGGACAGTTTTGAGCAGAAAGATTGAATATGATATTTCCAACTTCAATTTTCATCAATATTTACTTCCAAAAATTTCTTACAAGCAACTATTTTAACTTCATACCCATTCATATTAACTTGACCAATATTGTGTACTACAGATCTATTTTGAAATAAGATATAGTCAGTTTTGGAAACATTAAAGTTTTAATTTATTAAGAGAGACCCAGTTGTTAATTTTTTTCTAGTTCACTATTTAAAACAGAATGCAGGCGGTCAAGGTTATTATCATGCAAGAGAAGGTTGGTGTCATCTGCATAAAGAATATATTTGAATTTATTACTGGCATTGGAAATATCATTTATATAAACTAAAAATAACAATGGGCACAGTATTGATCCCTGTGGTACTCCCCTCTCAATAGTTTGCAACAAAGATGATTTCCCATTACAATATAACGCTTGTTTTCTATTTTTCAAGTAGCTCTTAAATAACTGTAATGGTGTTCCCCTAATGCCCACACAAGTTAGTTTTTCCATTAGTATATCATGGTTTAATGAGTCAAATGCTTTGGACAAGTCTAGGAAAACCCCTGCAACAAAGTTTTTATTTTCCAAATTTTGGTAAACATCACTTGTAAAGTTCATTGTTGCTTTTTCAGTGGTCTTATTATTACGGAATCCGTATTGATTTTCGGATAATAGGTTGAACTTTTCAAGGAATTCTTTAAGTCTGTGAATAATCGCTTTTTCAAACACTTTACTTAAAGACGGTAAGATAGATATAGGTCTATAGTTATTTTCATCATCTACAGTGCCTGACTTAAATATAGGTATTACTTTAGCACTTTTTAGTTTGTCTGGAAAACATCCTTGCTGAAAACAGATTGATTATGTGGGTAAGTGGGGTGCCAATGTAATGGGCAGTGACCTGGAGTAGTTTTGATGGAATTTCATCATATCCCGAAGCTGTATTTG
>JAXCGZ010008782.1:0-22699 GCA_037179515.1 Halocaridina rubra
TTAAATCAGTCTGGTTCCAGCTCCAGTAGTGATAGGACCTGCATAAGTATCTCTGTCCTCTTTTCCTCCTCTCTCACGAGAGCCAGAAAAAGAAGCAAAGACTGCTTTTGTTTTGTTTTGTTTTGTGTTCCCGATTTTTGTTTTAGTGAAAACAAGTGACTGTGTGTGTGATATACCCCAAATAATTTTTCCTGCCCTTCTCTCTCTTTTATAAGAGTCGGGAAGAAAAGGAAAATAGAAAGTGTTCAGGTTTCTAATTTGTTTTTATATCTATTGTGATAGGTAATTGAAGCCTCTTCGCCTCCTCCACTCCATCCCTGTCTGAGGTGGAAGCTTCCACAAGGAAATATAACCTAAGTATATCTGTTTTCTTTTCTTCCTCTCTCACGAGAGCCAAAGAGAGAAACAGAAAGATTGCCTTGTTTTGTTGAATTTTTGTGCTTTTGTGTTCTTTTGTCTAATTGAACACACATTATTGTGTTTTAGTGAAAACAAGTGACTGTGTGTGTGATATACTCTAAGTAATTTTGCCTGCTCTTCTCTCTCTTTTATAAGAGTTGGGAAGAGAAGGGAAATAGAAAGTGTTCAGGCTTCTAATTGTTTTTATATCTTTTGGGATAGGTAGTTGAAGCCTCTTCGTACCAACAAAGTGAACTTCACCTCCTCCACTCCATCCCTGACCTGAGGGGGAAGTCTTCACAAGGATATATAACCTAAGTATATCTGTTTTCTTTTCTTCCTCTCTCGCGAGAGCCAAAGAGAGAAACAGAAAGATTGCCTTATTTTGTTGTTTTCTTGTGCTTGTGTTTTTTTTTTGTTTAATTGAACACACATTATTGTGTCCTGAGCAAATCTCTGTTTTCACTTCCCTCTCCCACGAGAGTTGGGAAGAAAGATAGAAGACTGTATAAGTGATTAAGTGTTGTAGTGTTGCAATTAAGTGAAGTGATCAAGCCATAAGGCCCCTATACTGCATTAATCAAATTGACAAACAGTGCAAATAACATATAAATAGTGAAATCTGTGATATCCATGACTAGTTGCTAGTCATGGCCTCAGCCGCTTCTCTTGCTTCCCCCCCAGAGGGGGGAATGGAACTCGACCCCCCTCAAGAGGGGTGGACGGTTGTGGGAAAGAAGAGGGCAAGGACAGCCTCTAACAGTAGCCATGAGAGTGCTGCTGCCCCAGTTCCCCCCCCAGCCCCGAAGTCTGATAGAGAGCCCATTTCCAAGTTCAAAGTTGAGGCTCCTTCCATGAAAGAGGCATATGACCTCATCAGAGAGTTGGAAGACCAACTCACCGAGCATGGCTGCAAAATAAAGCCTAACGTACAGGGTGACTTCATTATCCACCCAGCCTCAGCAGAAGCCGCAAAGAAGATCCGCAGCCTAGGCTCACCACACTTAATAGAGTTGAACCCTGCACTAAAAATAAGAAAATACATAGTCATTAGCTTCCCTGTTGCTTGGTCAGTTGACCTTCTGACCAAGCAAACGTACATTACGGCTGCCTCACGTTGCTCCTCCAAAATAGAGGGCCAAACCGTTCCATCAAAGCAGGTTCTGGTCCACATCTGTGGTCCACCCCCTTCACAAGTAAACCTCGGCATCTGGGGCAAGTTCTACATAAGAGAGTACACCCCAGAACCCCTAAGATGTTTCCGGTGCCAAAGATTTGGGCACCACAGGAATACTTGCCATTTCCCAGAGAGATGTGGAATCTGCAGTGGGAAACACTCCACCGACCGCTGCCTTACAAAATTCAAGGCAAAAGAAGCAACAGTTGCCAAGTGCCCGAACTGCAAAGGGAACCATCACGCATGGAACAACCGCTGCCCAGAAAGGCTGAAGAGGATTCCTCAAAGAACCCTTCCTTCTGCCCCTGTCACCAATCACACCACCCCCAACTTCACCCCAGCTCCTCCCCCCACCTCCAATCCTTGGCAAATGCCCCCTCCTGCCCCACTCACACCTAACCTCCCCAACCAAAACCCACCACACTACACCAACCCAGCTCCTAACACACAGATCACACCTCCTACAGCTCCCACCCCCACACCAACTCCATCCACCCCATCACACAACACTCACACTCCCACCATCCCCCCAAACAACACTCACACTCCCATCAACCCCACACGCAACACTCACACCAACACCTCCACCCCACGCAACACCCAAACACACAATGCAGTCACACGTAACACCCAGAACACTCAGACCACACACACACCCACTCACCACACTAGGTCCCGGGACCCTAGACAAAACTCCCACACCCCCATACCTAAACAGCCTATCCAGACACCTTCCTCTGCCTCCTCTTCCAAACAGCAAACCCTCTTCACAGTAAACGAGCTCACCAACCTTCTCATTCAAGCCGTACAGGCAGCCGTCCGACTCCTCGATACCAGAGCCACCACCCAAGATGCCTACAATCAAGTCGTCGAAGTAGCCCACTCCGTTGTCGCCAACGCCCTCGTCTCCAGAACCCACCAGCAGCCTCAACAACCCACCACTCCTACCACCTCCACCTCCTCAAATCATCAAGATGTCTAATCTCGGGATCCTACACTGGAACGCCCAGGGTCTCAGACACAAGGTACAACATCTTGAAGTCATAGCCAAGACTGACAACATTGATGTCATCATGGTTCAAGAAACCCTGTGCACAGAGCAACACCCTCCAAAAATCTCAGGATACAATGGATTCTACCAGCACTGGTCTCCAGGGGAGAACAGAGGCAGCGCCACCTTCATCAGGAAAAACCTATTAGCAAAGGAAATAACCCGACCGGTCTGCTGTGGCGAAGATGTCGACGTCCTCGCTGTTAACATCCAACTTCAAGGCAGCTGCATAGACCTGTACAACATTTACAGACCACGGAAAGGTAGCTTAGACCTGACTACCCTCTTCGGGCTAACCAGTCATCGTGACTTGGTAATAGGAGGCGACTTCAACGCGCACCACCCAAGATTCAGGTATGAGCGCCCATGTGCTGCAGGCAGACACATCATGAGCCTGCTGAATGACCAAGAA
Source organism: Halocaridina rubra (assembly GCA_037179515.1). Classification (NCBI taxonomy): domain Eukaryota; kingdom Metazoa; phylum Arthropoda; class Malacostraca; order Decapoda; family Atyidae; genus Halocaridina; species Halocaridina rubra. The sequence continues at coordinate 3,040 of JAXCGZ010008782.1, forward strand.
GATGTCTCCCTGCTCAACGATCATGAGCCAACACACGACAGAGGTGGAATACTGGACCTCACCTTTGTCTCCAATTCCCTAAAGCAGGACGCCACATGGAGAGTTCATCCCCTGGTCACAAGCGACCACTATGGGATCCATCTCACACTGCCAATTCCTGAAATCTTCCAAATCCCTGCTCCTCCCCCTCGATGGAATTTCAAGAAGGCCGACTGGGGCCGATTCCAGGAGCACCTCAGCAATTGGTTTTCAGCCTACGTACCATCTGAAGACATCGACCAAGCAGAGGCCGAGCTAGTCAATGCCCTGCAAGCTGCAGCAAACTCCTCCATACCCCTCTGCAAACCACAACACACCACTCATCGGGACAGATGGTATTACTGTGACAGAGTTAAAGAACTCAACCACCGGCTCAACGTCATTCGGAAAATGCACAGGAAACATCGCACTGAAGACTCCTACCGCACTCTCCAGGCAGTCAAACAACATGTCCATGAAGAGACTCGCAACATCAAGAGGAATAAATGGCTAGAGTGGTGTTCCAACCTAGATGCTCACACCTCTGTGGGCCAGATGTGGAGGAGCATCAACTCCTTTGCTAAAGGAAAACCTCCTAAAACCACCCCCCACAGGGATCCTAGCAGGGCAGCAGAAGAACTCGCCATCAAATTCGCGGATAGAGCAAGCTCTAACCAGCTCCCCATCACCACCAGAGCAACACTCCAGGACCTCACCACTGCAAGATGGGAAGAAATAGAAGAGGCCATCAACACTGAAGATGAAACAGATGCTCCATTCTCCCTGACTGAGCTACTAAGAGTAAGCAAAAGCTCTAAGAACACAGCCCCAGGTGCCGACAGAATAACATACACAATGATCCAAAAACTGGGGCCCCAAGGGGAGCTTGCTCTACTCTCTCTGATCAATTTGACATACACACGAAGAATCAGACCAGCCTCATGGAACAGAGCAGACATTCAGGCCATCCCAAAACCACAGGACCCTGACAACCCTCGCCCCATCTCCCTCCTAAGCTGCCTGAGCAAGACGGCAGAAAAGATGGTACTTAACAGAGTCCGCTGGAAATGCCCACCCTTCCCAGAAAACATGTTTGCCTACCAGCCTGGCTTAGGCACCTCAGAATGCATAGCCTCCATGCTATCATTTCTCAACAACAGCCGTGGTTACATCGTTTTTCTAGACCTAGAGAAGGCCTTTGAGCTAGCCAATGTGCCGGCAATACTCTCTGCTCTCGTATCCAAGCAGATCAAAGGTAACCTTCTCTCGTGGATCAAGCAGAGTCTACAAAATCGTAGTGCACGAGTCAAAGTAGATGGGCACTACTCCACCTACAAAAACCACGAAAATGGGACCCCCCAAGGTGGAATCCTTAGCCCCTTCCTATTTAATTGTCTCATGGAAAAACTCATGCACATCGCACTACCGCATGGAGCCAAACTCTTCAACTATGCAGACGACTTTGCCCTTGTCACAATAGGACACAGAAACTCTAACAAGACACAGCGCTGCCTCACCAAGATTCACCAAGCCTCCATCTCCCTTGGAGTAAGAATCAATGCCCGCAAAACCAAGGCCCTTCCCATCCACCAGTGGAGACCAGACACTAATCTGGTCATAGGTAATGAACCTGTGGACTGGGTTACCAAACACCAATACCTGGGTGTAATCATCGACCAAGGACTAACCTTTGGACCAGAAATTCAATACTTGCGCGACAGGTGCAGCCAGCGACAAGCGATCCTTCGTCGGATGTCGGGCCTCTACGATGGTGCATCATTTAATGTCCTCAGAACCTTCTATGTACAAGCCATACGCAGCCTCATTGACTATGCTTGTCCCACACTCTGGCTACTAAAAGACCGACAGTGGGACAAAATAGAAGTAATTCAAAACAACGCCACACGTACCATGCTAGGAGCCCCCATGTGGACCAAGAGAGAAAACCTCCAGATGGAATCGGGACTCATTCCACTCAAACTCAGAGCTCAGCAAAGACTGACCTTCCTTGTGGCCAAAACCACCACTGCCCAACATAAATGCCTAGCTGGCACAAATCTCCATCTAGCCCTCAATCGCCAGCCCAACCACCATCCTAGAACCAGGGCAGCCAAGGTCTGCGCTAGCCTGCAAGCACTGCCAGTCAGGGAGAGCATCCTAGCCAAGATACAAGACACACCGCTTCCTGAATACAGATGCCCACCCCCATGGAATGACCAACCACTCGATATAAAGATCGAGCTCCCTGACAACCCCAAAAGCTTGGTAAATCCACTTGTCCTTAAAAACATATATAAGGACAAAATACAGAGCTGGAGCAGGCCAAACTCTCAAGTCTACTACACTGACGGTTCAGTAAACCAAGATACTGGAGCCTCAGCCGCCGCCTTCATCACTGGAAACCACGTCCTATCCTGGAGACTGTCAAACTCCTGCTCATCGCTCCAGACTGAGCTTGTGGCCATAGCCAACGCCCTTGACTGCTTCATCCAGCAAGAAGCTGACCATGCCCTTATTCTCTCTGATTCTAAAGGCGCCTTACAGGCCATCAAGAAGCCACTCCTCAGAGACAATATTCGCATCATCACGACCATCCTCAGCCACTACCACAGGATAACCAGCCTTGGAAAAGCCATCACTCTTGCCTGGATTCCCAGCCACGTCGGCATAAAGGGAAATGAGGAAGCCGATCAAGCCGCCAAACAAGCCACTCTCAGAGCAGAAATCCAGATATCTCTGTCTCCTGGGATGCAACAGATTAAAAATAAAGCCACCAAGTCACTCCTTAACACCTTAATAACTAAACACAACCTGTGCACAGACATCGGCTCCCCCTCCACCTGGTGGTACAAAGCCACCACTGATCTTCGGCGTATCACCCTGCCGAAGAGCCTTCGACGAAGCACTGAGGTCAATGTGTACCGTCTGAGACTCGGGTACAAGTGCACCTGGCAAATAGTAGAGAATATCATCAAGGAATGCACCTTTTGCCAGGTAGCCTCACCACATCCACTGCTACACTACATCCTGGAATGTGATTCTTTTTCAGAGATTCGACGGAAAACTGGTGCCCCCGCAACATCTAGCGAAGACCCAAATGCCCTTCAGGTTGCTAGCTCCATCATCAGACTAGCAACAAATAACCACATGAACAGTCTATCAAATATTATCAGACAATACCCTCCACCAAGATAGCCATGCAATAACTCTTTCTCTCTCCCCCAAAACAGGAATTCATTTATGTTGTTTGATGTAAACTAATAATTCACAACCGAATATTTATGCTCTCCGTTATCTTTACAGTTTGGCACAATCTCACCTGCGGGCCAATTAGGAAAGTCCGATCATCACCAATTACAAGACTTCACCCCACCTCCTCACCAACAGGAAAGCCCATTCGCCAGCAAGAGCGAATACCACGTACACTCCGAAGAAAATCTCACCCCACCTGCGGGCCACAAGTGGAAGGTCCGCTCACCCTCAAGGGTGAACATCCAACAAAAAAAAAAAAAAAAGTCTTTAAATTCCTTCATGGTTATGATAGAGTGGATAGGGATGGATATTTTGATATGGCTGGCTCTAGAACTAGAGGTCATAGTTTGAAGCTTCGTAAGAAAACTTCTTTGCAGGATGTAAGGAAATACTTTTTCAGTGTAAGAGTAGTTGATAATTGGAATTGGCTAAGCGAGGAGGTAGTTAATGCTATCTCAATCCATAGTTTTAAGGACAGGTATGATAAGTATCTCTAAATATAAAATGGAAGCGATCAGGAGACGGGAAGATACGAGCTTTGGGCTCTTTCCCGTAAGCACAATCAGGTAATCACAATTAGGTAATCACAATTAGGTAATCACATGTACATATATATATATATATATATATATATATATATATATATATATATATATATATATATATATATATATATGTGTGTGTGTGTGTGTGTGTGTGTGTGTGTGTGTGTGTGTGTGTGTGTGTTTGTGTGTGTGTGTGTGTGTGCGTGTGTGTGTGTGTGTGCATGTGTGCATATATATATATATATATATATATATATATATATATATATATATATATATATATATATATATATATATATATATATATATATATATATATATATATATATATATATATATATATATATATATATATATATATATATATATATATATATATATATTTATATATTTATATATATATATATATATATATATATATATATATATATATATATATATATATATATATATATATATATATATATATATATATATATATATATATACATACATATACCTTGGCTGTTTCCCCCTTTGATTGGGGGATAGCCGACATCAAGAAAGGAAAACAAATAGGGGGATTACTTTGCTCTATGGGCAATGACGAGGGAGCTAGCGACCGTTCAGATGGCAATGCTGGAGTGCCACAGCCCATCCTCCTACTGCCCCTACCACAGGGCTATCTTTGTAAGATGCAGCCCCGTGGTAACAGCAGATGCCCATCAGAGCCGCGTCACAATTGCTCGCCACTCATTCCTATTCCTAGCATGCTCGCTTACTTCCCTCACATCCATCCTCCTATCATTCAAGGCTCTCCTTACTCCATCCATCCATCCAAACCTAGGCCTCCCTCTAGCATTTCTCCCATCAACTCTCGCATTCATCACCTTTTTCAGCAGCCTTTCATCATCCATCCTTTCCACATGGCCTAACCATCTCAGAACATTCATATCTACTCTGGCTGCAATTTCTCTCCTCACACCCGTTCTTGCTCTCACCATTTCATTCCTACCCCTATCCAATCGAGATACACCAATCATACTCATCAGGCATTTCATCTCAAACACATTTAGTTTCCGTCTCTCACTTACTTTCATACCCCATAACTCTGATCCATACATCACAGTTGGCACAACCACTTTCTCATACAAAACTTTCTTAACATTCATTTCCAACCCTCTATTCTTCATCACTCCTTTCAATGCACCCAACACTTTACATCCTTTATTCACTCTGTGACACACATCTGCTTCCACTCCACCATTTTCAGGTATAACCGAGCCTAAATACTTAAACTGATTAACCTCCTCAAGTGTCTCTCCATTCAACATAACATTCAATCCAGCACCATCCTCATTTCTTGTACACCTCATAACTTTACTCTTTCCCACATTCACTCGCAGCTTCCTTCTCTCACACACCATTCCAAATTCTGACACTAACTGATACAGCTTTTCCTCTGAATCTGCCACCACCACAGTATCATCTGCAAACAGCAACTGATTCAGCTCCCACTCGTTATCATCCCCATCTACCATTTTCAAACCTCGACCACGCACTCGCTCATTCACCTCTCTTACAACTCCATCAATATACAAATTGAACAGCCATGGTGACATCACACATCGCTGTCTCAGTCCCACACTCACTGGAAACCACTCACTCACTTCATTCCCTACCCTAACACAAGCTCTACTACCCTCATACAAACTCTTCACTGCATGCAACAATTTACCATTGATTCCATATAATCTCAAAACATTCCACATAGCCTCTCTATCAACTCTATCATATGCTTTCTCCAGATCCAAAAATGCAAAATACACATCCTTACCCTTTGCTAAATATTTCTCACATAACTGCCTAACTATAAAAACTGATCTATACAACCTCTACCTCTCCTAAAACCACTCTGCACTTCCGCGATCACATATTCTGTCTTATCCCTAATCCTATTAACCAGTATCCTACCATACACTTTTCCTACCACACTTAACAAACTTATGCCCCTAAAATTGCTGCATTCATACATATCTCCCTTACCTTTATATAGGGGCACTATACAGGCAATCACCCAATCCACTGGCACCAATGACAACATAAAGCATATATTAAACACTCTCACTAACCATTCCAATGCAGTCACACCCCCTTCTTTCAACATCTCCGCTCTCACACCATCCATTCCAGGTGCTTTACCTGCTTTCGCTTCATAGAATGCCCTTTTCACCTCCTCTCTTGTAATCTCTCTCTCTCATTTTCATCTCCCATTACTGGCCCTTGAACCCCTCCCACTGCCACTATAGCTGCCTCTCTATCTTCCTCAACATTCAGCAAGCACTCAAAATATTCTGCCCATCTTTTCCTTGCATCGTTCCCTCTTAACATCTGTTATATATATATATATATATATATATATATATATATATATATATATATATATATATATATATATATATATATATATATACATATATATATAAATATATATATATATATATATATATATATATATATATATATATATATATATATATATATATATATATATATATATATATATATATATATATATATATATTTATATATGTATATATATATATATATATATATATATATATATATATATATATATATATATATATATATATAAATATATATATATATATATATATATATATATATATATATATATATATATATATATATATATATATATATATATATAAATATATATATATATATATATATATATATATATATATATATATATATATATATATATATATATATATATATGTATATGTATATATATATATATATATATATATATATATATATATATATATATATATATATATATATATATATATATATATATATATATATATATATAAATATATATATATAAGTACATACATGTCATTCAGAAAATGTACTGGATTTTTTTAATGACAGGTATTAAGTATAATGAATATTGGTCTACTGCATATATAAATTTTTGTTAACGAGTTGAGCAATTATTATGATAAGCTCTAACTAAACAAGGGAATATAAGAGGCAGCAGTTTAGTAAGTGTGTATTTACTAATAGGTCAATAAATTCGCTATTAAACATTTAATTGATAATTTATCATGGAAATAAGTTTTCATAAAATAAATTAGCAACAAGTTGATCAAACTTCATAAGCAGTAAATTAATGATTAGTAAGTTAGTATTATGTAATTATTTTTGTATTTGTGCAAAGTTTTTTTTTTTTTTACATAGTACTGAAGTGTTTCATTCATCACCACTAAATTTTCTAAGATATAATACAGTCCTCCATAAATTATAAATTATCAAATAAAAAAAATTGAAAGAATAATGTATATAGACGAGCTAAGAATTGAAAAAAAACATTAGATAAAAAAATCAGAGCTGATGTAAAGATTAACAAAATATTATGCATTGCATATTTTTTTTTTCGAGAAGTGTACCTGATTATAGAATTAAAAAAAAAAAGAATCAGAATTTTTTTCAGCATTTGAGAAAGAAAGGCATAAAGCTTGAACGAAAATGAATTGCAAAAAGGAATATAATATTTTGAATTCCCAAACGGAACGCTACTCCAGCTTTTTCCTGAAAGAAAATCACACTTTCAGGTGAGCAGCGTTGATGACATGAATTTGACAGAGGTAAAGTATATATTGATGTGTTAACTATCCAACTCAAAAAACTCAAGCATTTCCTTTGAACAAGCTAAACATAGGAATCTGATCCTGAAATCCTGAAATATAGTCAGTGCTCTATAAGCAAGAATATAGTAAAAGCATATAAAGCATATTATCAAAGTTAAATACTTCGCTATTCATAATCTGGGAACCTAAATTCGAAAAAAAAGTATTAATCCATCCACAGCTTGCTTTAATATATGAAATCCATGGGAGTCACGAAGACTTTCATGTCCCGAAAGCTCTTCTCTATTATGATTCAACTATGGATTGAAAGGGTCATGGAAAGATAACAACTCCCAATACATTAAGCTGCCAGGTTCGGTTAGGTTTGGTTAAGTTAAATTAGATTAGGCTGGTTAATGTCTAACCTAACCTAATCAAGCCAAACCTGACAATTAATGGAGTTCTTTGAAGTGCTGAGTCTAATTTTTACTATATATTCTCATCATTTAATACTCTGAAATTTATTTCTCTTAATTAGTAATGCCTTATATGGTTTAAGAAATCTTGAATTCTGAATGCAGTATTCAGTTGCTGGTTGATGTCAATAAATAAATTCATATTTAATCATTTTCCTTTAAATTAAGGCAGTTTCTTTAATGTGAAAATATAAAATATCCTAAAAGTCCTCCTTTCTTTAAATAATTTCTCCTCTCTACATCTATTAAATTGAATATATTTTTACTTGCATTATGAGATTTTTTTAATGTGGATATTACTTGCATTGTAAATTTATTAAACTACCTAGATGATATATGAGGCTATATTCTTTGGACACTAGATACGCCATAAATCTTAATACACAAACAAAGCTTGAAAAACCTGGAAGAATAGTGGTTGTTGATTCTTCTTCAGGTAAAGTTGTAGTTGGTTCATCTTCAGCTTCAGTGGTTGTTGATTCATTCGAAGGTACAGTGGTAGTCGGATCATCTTCAGCTTCAGTGGTTGTTGAATCATCAGCAGGGACAGTGGTAGTTGGTTCATCTTCAGATGCTGTGGTTGTTGATTCATCTGCAAGTGCAGTGGTAGTAGGTTCATCTTCAGTTTCTGTGCTTGCTGATTCATCTGCAGGCACAGTTGTAGTCAGTTCATATCCAGATTCCATGGTTGTTGATTCATATGAAGCCACAGTGGTAGTTGATTTATCTTCAGTTTCTGTGATTGTTGATTCATCAGCAGGTGCAGAAGTAGTTAGCTCACCTTCAGCTTCTTTGGTCGTTGATTCAGCTGCTGCTACACTTGTATTTGGTACATCTTCAGCTTCCGTGGTTGTTGATTCACCTGCAGGTGCAGTTGTATATGGTTTATTTCCTACCTTTGTGGCTGTTGATTCATCCACAGGTACAGTGGTTGTTGGTTCATCTTCAGCTTCTGTGGTTGTTGATACATCAACAGGTACAGTGGTAGTTAATTCATCTTCTGCTTCAGTGGTTGTTGATTCATCTGTGGTTGTTGGTTTATCTGCAGATATAGAAGTAGTAGGTTCATCTTCAGTTTCCGTAGTTGTTAATTCATCTGCAGGTACAGTTGTAATTGGTTCATCGACAGCTTCTGTTGTTGTTAAATTATCTTCAGGAATAGTGGTAGTTGTTTCATCTTCAACATCTGTTGTTGTTGTTGATTCATATGCAGGAATAGTGGTGATTGGTTCATCTTCAGCTTGTGTGGTTGTTGATTCCTCTTCAGGTACAGTAGTACTTGATACATCTCCAGCTTCTGTGGATGTTGATTCATCGGTATTTGATTCATCTTCAGCTTCTGTGGTTGTTGATTCATCTGCAGGTGCAGTGGTAGTTGGACTATCTTCACCTTCAGTGGTTTTTGATTCATCTATAGGCACAGTAGTACTTAGTTCATCTTCAGCTTCTGTGGTTGCTGATTCATCTTCAGGCTCGGAGGTAGTCGGTTCATCTTCAGCTTCGGTGGTTGTTGATTCATCTGCCGATACAGTTGAAGTTGGTTCATCATTAGCTGTAGATGTTGTTGATTCATCAGCAAGTACAGTTGATTCAGCTGATGTTGATTCATCTGTGGGTGCTGAGGTAGTTGGCTCATAGTGAGCTGCTGTGGTTGTCGGTTCATCTGAAGGTGCAGTAGTAGTTGGTTCATCTTCAGCTTCTGTGGTTGTTGATTCATCTGCAAGCACAGTGGTAGTTGGTTCTTCTTCAACTTCAGTTGTTGTTGATTCATCCACAGATACAAGTGTAGTCTGTCTGTCTTCAGGTTCTGTGATTGTTGTTTCATCTGCAGGTGCAGTAGTAGTTGGTTCAGATTCAGTTTCTGTGGTAGTTGATTCATATGCAGGTACAGTGGTAGTTGGTTCACCTTCAGCTTCTGTGGTTGTTGATTCATCCACAAGCACAGTTGTAGTCAGTTCACCCTCAGCTTCTGTGGTTGATGATTCATCTGCAGGCATAGCGGTAGTTGATACATATCCAGCTTCGGTGGTTGTTGATTCATCTGCTGGCATAGTTGTAGTTGGTTCATAATCAGCTACAGAGGTTGTTGATTCATCAGCAGGTGCAGTTGATTCAGATGATGTTGATTCATCTGGTGCTGAGTTAGTTTCTTCATACTGAGCTGTTGTGCTTGTCGATTCATCTGAAGGTACAGTAGCAGTAGTTGGTTCATCTTCAGCTTCTGTGGTTGTTGATTCATCTGCAGGTACAGAGGTAGTTGGTTCTTCTTCAACTTCAGTGGTAGTTGATTCATCAACAGTTACAGGTGTAGTTTGTCCATCTTCAGCTTCTGTGGATGTTGACTCATTTGCAGGTACAGTAGTAGTTGGCTCATCTTCAGCTTCTGTATTAGTTGATTCATATGCAGGTACAGTGGTAGTTGGTTCACCTTCAGCTTCTGTGGTTGTTGATTCATCCACAAGTACAGTTGTAGTCAGTTCATCTTCAGCTTCAGTGGTTGATGATTCATCTGCAGGAAACGAGGTAGTTGGTTCATCTTCAGCTTCTGTGGTTGTCGATTCATCTGGAGAGACAGTGGTAATTGGTTCATCTTCAGCTTCTGTGGTTGTTAATCCTACTTCAGGTGCAGTGGAAATTGATACATCTTCAGCTTCTGTGGTGGTTGATTCATCTGAATGTACAGTGATAGTTGATTTATCTTCTGCAGTTGTTGATTCACCCGCAGGTGTAGTGGTAGTTGGTTGATCTTCTACTTCTGTGGTTGTTGATTCACCTGCAGGCAGAGTGGTAGTTGGTTTATCTTCAGCTTCTGTGGTCGTTACTTCATCTGCGGGTATAGTGGTGGTTGATTCCTCTTCAGCCTCTGTGGTTGTTAATTCATCTGTAGGTACAGACGTAGTTGGTTCATCTTCAATTTCTATGGTAGTTGAAACATCCGAAGGTAATAGGGTAGTATGATATTCTTCATCTTCTGTGGTTGTTGTGTCCTCGGCAGGTTCTTTGGTAGTTGTTTCTTCAGCAGGTTTATTGGATGTAGGTTCATTTGCAGATTCCGATGTTGTCGAATCTTCCACCAGTCCTGTAGAAGACTGCTCATCATAGAAAAGTGTGCTTGTTGGTTCACTGTCAGTGGTTGTAAGATTTGTCCCAAACTCTAAAGAAGATGCTTCTGTGGTTGGTGCTAGAAAAGGAATATCGGAATGAGATACAAGTTCTTTGGGGAAAAAAAAAATAGGGATTAGCTTGTTCCAGTGTGTGTTGCGTGAAAAATGCTTCTTTTTTTTATCATTTCTTTTCTTGAGATAATGCAGGATTTTTTTTATTTCAGGATATTTTCTATTATTAATGGAGAACAGTTATATACTTCCTTATTCTTCTTATCCAAAATAGTTTTTTCTTCATGTCTTCAAGAACTTAAGATGGAATTAATAATAATAATAATAATGATAATAATAATAATAATAATAATAATAATAATAATAATAATAATAATAATAATAATAATAATAATAATAATAATAATAATAATAATAATAGTAATAATAATAATAATAATAATAATAATAATAATAATAATAATAATAATAATAATAATAATAATAATAATAATAATAATAATAATAATAATAATAATGACAATAATAATTATTATCATTATTATTATTATTGTTATTATTAATATCATTTTTTTTTATTATTATTATTATTATTATTATTATTATTATTATTATTATTATTATTATTATTATTATTATTATTATTGACTAATAACAATAATAATAATAATAATAATAATAATAATAATAATAATAATAATAATAATAATAATAATAATAATAATAATAATGGTGATGATAATAATAATAATAATAATAATAATAATAATAATAATAATAATAATAATAATAATAATAATAATAATAATAATAATTATTATTATTATTATTATTATTATTATTATTATTATTATTATTATTATTATTATTATTATTATTATTATTATTATTATTATTATTGTTATTATTGTTATTATTATCATGATCAGCAATATGAGTAGAATCTCTCTAAAATGCCTATAAAAGTCTTTGCACTTTAAAATAGCTGGTTGGATTATGCCTTCTTTTCTTGATGTTACTTGGGTGTGTTTTCTCTGATATATTTCTTTAATATGATTTTTGAGCCTTGGATTAAAATATAAACTTCTGTCATTTTCAAGTAACTGAGAAATATATAGGAGTGTCGACCTTTGGTTATGCTTCGTTGGACAAATAAGTCATACATTGTAAACTCTGTGCAAGATTGGACCATACAAATGGAACGTATTTCATAACACTATAGCTTGTTTCCCAAAAAAGGTATTTTCTTTTTTCGATGATGGCATCTTCCATTGTATGTTTTATCTCCTCCAAATAAAATAAGGTTTTCTTTGGGGCACGCTAATTCAGCACAATTTAAAATCTCTTTGATGAATAAGATTACTGGTGAACAAAATATAGCGTGGTTTCAGTATTTGTTGTTATTATTTGTGCTATGTAACTTCATGAAAAAAAAAAACTAAAAATTAATGTAAGGCTGGAAATTTGAATCTCCTAGAGAGAAAGAAGAAAAGATATAGATAAATAAAAGAATGACTAAAATATCAAAAGATGACATGCAAGAGTATGATGGCCTGATTTGACAAATGGAGGTGACGCTTCGACTTGTCCACTCATTAAAAGTTAATTTAAACGGGTTATGTTTACTTTTTAACTTTGAATTGACTGTGGTATATCGGTTGATAGTCTAGTCTGCCTATTCCAAATTAGTTCTCATAAACTGCAGTTTATGAATTGCAACAAATGTTGAATGTGGATTAAAAATCTGAAACATTAAAAAAAAAGGAAACAACAATAGATGTTAATTTCATTCATTTACCCTGGCTGTTTCCCCAAATTTGGGGGGTAGCCGACATCAATAAAAGAAACAATAAGAGGATTACTTTGCTCTATAGGCAATGACGAGGGGGCTAGCGACCTTTCAGATGGCACTGCTGGAGTGCCACAGCCCATCCTCCCGGCTCTTCCACAACCTGTGTCGCTTCATAATGCCAACTCCCCTACTGCCCCTAGCACAGGGCTACCTCTGTAAGATGCAGCCCCATGGTAACAGAAGATGCCCATCAGAGCTGCGTCACAATCGATCGCCACTCATTCCTATTCCTAGCACGCTCACTTGCTTCCCTCACATCCATTCTCCTATCACTCAGGGCTCTCCTTATTCCATCCATCCACCCAAACCTAGGCCTCTATCTAGCATTTCTCCCATCAACTCTCGCACTCATCACCTTTTTCAACAGTCTTTTCATCATCCATCCTCACCACATGGCCAAACCATCTCAAAATATTCATATCTACTTGCTCTCATCACTTCATTCCTAATCCTATCCAACCGAGATGCACCAATCATACTCCTCAGGCATTTCATTTCAAACACATTTAGTTTCCATCTCTCACTTACTTTCATACCCCATAGCTCTGATCCATACATCACAGTTGGCACAACCACTTTCTCATACAAAACTTTCTTAACATTCATTTCTAACTCTCTATTCTTCATCACTCCTTTCAACGCACCCTACACTTTACATCATTCACTCTGTGACACACATCTGCTTCCACTCCACCATTTGTAGATATAAACGAACCTATATACTTGAACTGATAAACTTCTTCAAGTGTCTCGTCATTCAACATAACATAGAAATGAAAAAGGAATGATACCTTACAGTGAAAGAGAACTGTCATTAACGAGTCGGACTGCCTTGGAATCAACCCTATCAAGGAGATTAGTAGGTTGGCCATGGCATCAGCCTCCAGTTGAAAGACAATGACTGAAGGTATTAAGATTCAACTAGGACTGGTCCAGACAGCTCCGGGTTGAGTATTCTTTCTGGACGGCTCTTCCCCTATGCCTACATCTACACTGAATATTCTGGCATATTCATAACACATCTCTTGCTATTCCATTACCTTTGACAAGTCACAATACTCCCCACTGTCTCTTTTTGCTCTCATTTTCCTCATTTGTGCTATTATTTATGGAAGGTCCACAGCTTATGGCCCCCAGAACCGGAATAGAGGGGTGCAAAAATTTCCAGGGATTGTGTTGACTCCACTTTTGGCTTGAGTTCAGACATGCCTGGTGGTAGTAATGGTTCTGCCCTTAACCTTGCACCTCCCAACAGATCTGCATCTTTCACTCTTCACATTCTAACATTCGTGGCCTGAACTCTAATCTTTTGTCTGTTGAAGAGCACTTGGGTACTTTCCTCCCTAACCTCTTCCTCCTATCTGAAACCCAGCTGTCAATCCATGCTTCCACTAATGCATATCAAATCTCTCACTGTAACTTGTATAGTCGTTTTTGTTCTAAAGGTGGGGTCAGCACCTACTGCAACCCTAACGCCCCTATTGCAAGGCTCATGGACCTTGAATCTCCTGCCTCTGATGTTCTCTGGTTGAAAATCTATCTCTCCATTACCAATATATTCCTTTGCTACTGCTACTGTTCTCCAAACTAAGCAGTTTGTGTCTTCTCTTTGAATGTCTGTTGTCGTGTCATGAGTCCTTGCTATCTTCTCAGCCACATGCCGAAGTTCTCTACATTGGAGACTTCAATGTACACCACAGTGAGTGGCTTAATTCTTCTCACACTGATCTGGGAGGAAGTGTGGGCCTTGCTTTCTCTATAACTCACGATCTGGAGCAAATGATCAACTATCTTACTTGTGTTCCTGATCGGCATGAACATGCAATAAACACTCTTGACCTATTTCTTACTTCTAACCCTTCAAACTACTCTTATTCTGTGCTTTCCCCTCTTGGTAAATCTGACCACGCTGTATTTTATCTCTTCCAATTTTGCTCACCCTCCACCAATCCTTCCTACTCAGCGCCACATTTGGCACTTTGAGCGTACCCAGCATGAAAATTTGTGTAACTTCCTCTTTGACTTCCCTTGGGATGACTACTGCTTTCGATCCCACAACCCTGAACAGGTAGCCTTAAAAGTTGCCGAGATCATGACCTTGGGAATGGAGGCATATATCCCCTCCTCTACGAAAACTTTCTCTCCCCCTAAACCTTGGTTTGACAGTGCCTGCTCAATGGCAAATCAGACCAGGAATTGAGCACACCAATCTTACCAAGTCTCATCTTCTGATTTAACTCGCTCTGCTTTTATTGTAGCTAGGAATTGCTGCACTGCTCAGATTCGATGGCCTAAGGCATCCTTTATACACATCTCCAAAAACTTTTGTAACTCAAACTTTCCAACTCTCATTCGTTCTGATAGTTCTATAGCTTGCTTTCCCACTAACAAAACCACTCTCTTTGGCTCTCATTTTTCTGCCAACTCTTCTATAAGCGATTCCAGTGCACCTGTCCCTCAATCGTTACCCTTCTCTAACCCAGTGCCCTCCCTTATCCTTTCTTCACTCAAAATTCATAAGGTTCTTCTCTCGCTAAAGACGAACAAGGCATCTGGTCCCGATGGTATCCCTGAAAGGTTCCTTAAGGAGTTTGTAGATGAACTGGCTCCCTTGCTTTGCTGTATTTTTTGCCGCAATTTGTCAACCAGTATCTATCCGTTATCTTGGAAGCATGCTTTAGTTCGACCTGTTCCTAAGAAGGGGGACCGCTCTATTCCTTCAAACTACCGACCTATTGCCCTAACCTCCTCTATTGCTAAAGTTTTTGAAACTATGCTCAATGCTCACTTCTTGAAACGGCTTGAATCTAAGTCACTTATCTCCGATCACCATTACGGCTTCCACAAGGCAAGATCCCCTGGTGACCTCTTGTCCTATCTTACTTTTATATGGTCATCTTCTCTGAGGAACTATGGGAATCCTTTGTCATTGCCCTTGATATCCCTAAGGCTATTAACAGAGTCTAGCACAGAGCTCTGTTGACCAAACTCCCTGCCTATGGTTTTACTCCTTCTCTTTGTTCTCTAATTTCCAGTTTTCTTTCTGACTGTCATGTTAATGTAGTTGTCGATAGTACGACATCTAGCTCTTTCTCTGTTACCAGTGGTGTTCCACAGGGCTCTATTCTGTCATCTACTCTGTTCCTTCTCTTCATCAATGATCTTCTACAATTCCCATCTTCCTCTCTTCTTCATGCCTATGCTGACAATTCTACTCTTCACCTTTCCTTTGCCTTTTTTTCACAACCCTCATTTGTTACTCGTAATCAGTCTCATATCACTCTTTCTTCTACTCTCAGCTCTGATTTGCAGAGGGTATCTGGGTGGGGCACCCAAAATTTAGTTAAATTCAATGCCTCCAAGACACAGTTTCTGGCTATCTCTCTATCTTCTTCTTCTCCTGATAACTATATTGTCTTCGAAACTAACGAAATATGCCATTTTAATTTTATCAACATATTAGGAATCCACATAGCCTTTAACTTGTCTTGTAGGAATCACATAATCCAAATTTCTAAATCTTCATCCAAAGAACTGGGAGTTGTTTCGTTTTCGTCATTGCTTTTCCTCTTTACAGTTACTTAAAATCTATAAAGGTCTTATCCGTCCCTGCTTAGAATACTACTCACACAGTTGGAGTGCTTCTTCTTATACTTATCTACTTGATAGGGTTGAATTTAAGGCAGTCAGACTCATCAATGATCCTTCTCTTACTTCTAATCTGGATTCTCTCTCTCTTCGCCATAAAACATCATCCCTTTCTCTCTTCTGTCGTTACTACTTCAATTGCTGCTCTGATGAATTGGCGAGTTGCATCCCTTCCCCACTGCTGAGGCTGCGTAACACTCGCCAAGCGGCCTCATATCACAGGTACTGTGTGGAGATTCGTAGCTGGTGAATTGGTCGGTGCAGCAAAAAGAGGATTTATAGTCATTTCTGGGCCTAATCCTCTATATCTCTAGGTCCTCTGTACTCTGACTATTGTTTCTGTCTGCCGTTTTCCTTTGTGTAATATTAACTCATCTTTGTCTTGTCCTTAACCTTTTTCCTTTGCTTCACCTTGATGTTTTCTCGTGCCAGGGCCTTTTTTGATGAGGGCAGGCTTTGCATGTCCCAGTGTCACAGTCATAAAAAAAAAGAAGATAAGAATATGAAGTAGCACCCCAGATGTGTAAGTGGGACGGATGTGACCTTTATATATCTTAAGTAGCCGTAAAGAGAAAAATTAATAACTAAAGCGAAATAGAACCCCCAATTTAGAAATCTGGATTATGTGACCCCTCAAAGACAAGTTAGAGGCAATATGGATTCCCAATATGTTGAAAGAATTAAGGAAAATTTCGTTAGTTTCGAAGACAATAGGACTATCAGGAGGATAAGATAAAGAGATAACCAGATATTGTGTTGGAGGCATTAAATTTAACTAAATTTTGGGTGCCCCACTCAGATCCCCTCTGCAAATCGGAGTTGAGAGTTGAAGAAAGAGTGATACGAGATTGACTACGAGTAGCAGATGAAAGTTGTGAAGAAAAGGCAGAGTGAAAATGGAGGGTAGAATCGTCGGCAAAGGCGTGAAGAGGAGAGGAGAATGGGGACTGAAGAAGATTGTCGATGAAGATAAGGAACAGAGTAGGTGAAAGAACAAAGCTCTGTGGAACACTTCTGGTAACTGGAAATGGACTAGATGTTGCACCGTCAATAACCAACGATATAAAACAGTCAGAGAACATAGAGAAAGAGTAGATATTCCGTGATTACCTAATTGTGATTACCTAATTGTGTTTTCACAATTAGGTAATCACGGAATATCTACTCGTGTGTGTGTGTGTGTGTGTGTGTGTGTGTGTGTGTGTGTATGTATGTATGTATGTATGTATGTATGTATGTATGTATGTATGTATGTATGTATGTATGTATGCATGCATGCATGCAATTACCTAATTGTGTTTACGGGAAAGAGATTCAAGCACGTAACTTCCCGTCTCCTGATAGGTTTTATTTTGTACTTAGTGATACTTATCATACTTGTCCTTAAAAAAATGGATTGAGTTAGCATTCACTACCTCCTCGCTTAGCGTATTCCAATTATTAATCACTCTTACACGAAAAAAGTACTTCCTTACATCCTGCAAAGAAGTTTTCTTATTTAGTTTCAAACTATGACCTCTAGTTCTAGTGCCAGCTGTATCAAAATATCGATCCCTATCCACTCTGTCATAGCCATGTGTGTGTGCGCGCGTGTGTGTGACATTCCAAACCAATTGAAAGGTAATATATGCGTAAATAAAAATGGTTTGGTCTCCTGGGGAGTGATGGTGGAATTAGAAATCCCAAATTTATTGCACAGATGGTTTGGAGAGGAGGGTTGTATTTAATTTGAATATATTCCTAGTAATCTAGAGCTAGTGTCACTAATCCTAGATGGTGATGAACTGATATCTGTATAGGCAATATTTAATGCTACTGTGGCTTTGAGCGTAGAATGGGCTTGGTGGCAGAGTTTCAATGATTGTGAGAGTCAAATTTTGACATGGGAAGGTAAGACTTTATTTGTATATGATAGTGGTGTCAATTGTTTGCTTGTGTTATTTTCCCAGAATGTATGAGGCGGATGGAATCGCGAGTGGCTGAATGATGTATATGCTGCACTACAAAATATATTTTCATATAAGTTGGTGCTGATGTCAAAAATCCGAGTATGTCTTGTTCCCTTTGTCATTTAATAAGACAAAAAATATAATCTCCTTTTTGTTATTGTTATAAAATGTAAGACGAGATAATATCTTCAATTTCTTATGTTTTATGATTTAGGATGGCAGCACCCCTCTACAACTGTATAATTTACATCTATTATTTGGTCAGTATTCATACTAAGATGCAGCTCTCAACATCATTATCAATTCAAATTGGAATTGAAAATAAAACTTCCAATATATTATAATTCAATGTTTTTGATCGAAAGCTGTGTTGAAAATAGTCTAATATTCTTTGGATCGAGTAAAGATAACGATTCCCAGCACGTTAAATAACCCCCTAAATTGTTGGGTTAGGTTAGGTTAGATTAGTTTAGGTAAATGCCAATCCTAACCTAACCTAAATTAAACTAACCTAACCTTACTTAACCTAACTAATTACGGGTATTATTTAATGTCCTGGGAATCGTTAGTTTCACTTGCTCCTACTCTTATCCTGAAGATTAGTGCAAGATACTTTCCCAAAAATAATTCTGAAAATTATTTCTTTCCTTACAATATACATACGAGTATATCATAATATTAAATTAGACTATTCTCTGACTTACCTATTGTGCTGGAAGATGGACTAGCTTGCAGCTGATCTAATTTTGAGTTGATACTATCTTGTGCCTCTTCCAATTCGTTGATAGCATTATCTATCTGTTGTGATGATTCGTTAGCAGCTTGTTGAGCCTCCTCGACGTTACTGGCAATGGAGCCAGCATTTTGGACCACAAAGGCTCCTGTTTGGATCATTACGGTGATATTGCCCACCAGTAAGGCCATGCAATTGATGCTGCTGGCACTTGACGAAATGTTACGCAAGAGAACTATGTAATTTGTCACGATGGCATTCAAGACGGTATCAGGATCACCATACAAGGAATCATCATTGTTCATATTACAGTATGGGGATATGGTGACGTTACCATCACTCTCTGCTGTAATATTAAATGTGACACCGGAACGTTTCACTCTTCTTCCTTGGCTTTGCTGCTTCAAGACAGCCATTAAATTTGCTAAAACAC
>JAXCGZ010008783.1:0-12500 GCA_037179515.1 Halocaridina rubra
CAGAGAAAACGAAAGTCGTCCTGGACAGAGAAAGTAAAAGTCGTCCTAGACAGAGAAATTAAAAGTCGTCCTAGACAGAGAAAACGAAAGTCGTCCTAGACAGAGAAAACGAAAGTCGTCCTAGACAGAGAAATTAAAAGTCGTCCTAGACAGAGAAAACGAAAGTCGTCCTAGACAGAGAAAACGAAAGTCGTCCTAGACAGAGAAATTAAAAGTCGTCCTATCCATTGGTCTCTGAATAGTAATATAATATGAAAGTAACACATGTTTTGTTTCAGGAGTAGTTTTTAAGGCTTAATTTTAAGACAAATCAATGCCTCTAATAATGATAGGAATAGAATTTATGAAGGTAAGGTCTCTTATAGAAATTACTGTTGATGTTATGATCTATTGCATTTTACATGTTTATACATGCTAATACTCTACTTAATTGTTGCTAATGTTCTAAATGAGTCATAATTCTACTGTAATTAACTCAATTTTGTCTTTTAAAGAAACGAGAGAAGTAGATGAATTAATGTTTTGATTTAAACTGACTTTTTGATCTTAATTAATGTTTAATATTAGTTTCACACTGGAATTATGTTGTTTAAATATAAGAAAATGTTTGTATTACAGATTTCCAACAAGGAAATAGACCCTGCATGCACTAGTTGTCTGTAAAAGTACTCTATATATGTTATGTTTGTATAATTTGTTTAGGATTCATAGAAATAGGAATTCTTAGAAAATAGCTTAAATAATTCGGCCCCATTTCTATTGTAAACTAATCTTAGCTAGGATATGTCCAAGAGCTCCCGGAAAATTAGCCCATGCTTCGACTGAAATAAGAGATATTTCAGTTTTGGTTGGGAGGGATGTCGTATGACTTCCGTCATGCTGAAGCCAGTCCGTCATGCTGAAGCCAGAGTCTGAAACTTGTAACAGATCTTGAGGGGTAACGGTTGGTCGAGGGCACAGAGATTTTATTACAATGTTTGTAGAAAGTGTCAAGGAAATATATGACCGGAACCGTGAGACTTAGGATCTGGCATCGAGAAGGGCAGGAAAGGCCAGGAAGTTAGCCATTTCCTAAACCGCAGGAAACACAAACTTGTGTTTCGTACGCAGGTACCTGCCCTGGAGAGATGCCCAATAACTCCTCCCCGGAAGTAGGAGGGATTCCACTTTGAACCTGGCGTTGATTGGCTGGACTGGATCTCACTTGGTTTCATTGGAGAATTGGATGTTAAGCCACGCCCTGCCCCTGGGGGTATTTCAAGAGCCACCCAGGGCAGAGACAGTTAGTTAGAACTTTGCCAGGGGCACGAATAGATCATAGATTGTGATAGTCATAGGGTGGGGGCATTGAGGCGTCGAAGTTGTGTTGTACTCTAGAATAAATATAAGCAAAGGATTCACTGCGTGTCCATTCTTACCTTGTACCCGTCTGGTACTAATAATTATAAGTATATATACGTAGGAGGAAAATCTCTACGTCAACCTTATTTCCAAGCTTTGCTCTCATAAAGCTCTATTCACAGAGTGTACATACGATCTCATAACATTTTCTACCCTATTCCGGTTAATCATACTACTACCATCATCACCACCACCGCCACTACTGCTACTACTACTACTACTACTACTACTACTACTACTGATACTACTACTACAACAACAACTACTACTGCTACTATTATTATTGGATTCGGTTTTACGTCACGAACTCCTTTTTCTACTAAGAGCTAGGACGGTTGCCTTCTTACGAAGTACTTGTTTTGGCAGATGTAATCGTTACCCTGAGTATATGCCCTTACTAACCTCAGTCAGTGACGGGGCGCGAACCCTCGACCTGCCTCTTCAGAGTCGAAGATGCTACCATTTTGCCACGGAGACTACTACTACTACTTATTATTATTATTATTATTATTATTATTATTATTATTATTATTATTATTATTATTATTATTATTATTATTATTATTATTATTATTATTATTATTAATATTATTATTATTATTATTATTATTATTATTATTATTATTACTGCTGTTGCCGCTGCTTCCGCTGCCACCGCCGCTTTCTCCGCCGATGCAGCTGATACAAAATTCTTTGAATTTCAATCAGCGTCAAACTTCTTCCTTTTTATCAGGAGACCGTCAAAGGTTTCAAATTTGTCTTATCACATTTCACAACCAACGACCACGAGATATATTTGCATACACTTGGACTGAAAACTATCTGAAGCAGCTTCAGAGAGAGTGATGAACAAATATATATATATATATATATATATATATATATATATATATATATATATATATATATATATATATATATATATATATATATATATATATATATATATATATATTTGTATGTATCTATGTATGTATGCATGGATGAATGTATGCATGTATGTATGCATGAATGAATATGAATTTATTTATTATAAATACCGTAAAGTTTTCTACTTACTTCTTTTTCCAGATTTTTTGGAATGTAAATTTCATTACCTACATTTTATTTAGTGGATGTATTATTTTTCTTTCATCTCTGTGACATTATGATATATTAGAACGAGTTTTACTTTTTGCTCTCTCTCTCTCTCTGTCTGTCTGTCTCTCTCTCTCTCTCTCTCTCTCTCTCTCTCTCTCTCTCTCTCTCTCTCTCTCTCCTACGTACACACACTAACGTGCTCTCGTTTTCTAACACCGTTGCGACAGAAAAAAAAAACTATTTTTTGTTGCATAAATATAACCAGAAGCTATATTGTTGTTAGAGGCAGACTGAATGAATTAATCCATTAGCCCAGAATGAACGACCTTCGCTTTCTTTCTTGCCTGTCGAGCATTCAGAAACAGACCTTTTTGGGGACGAAATCCTCCCAGATTTCTTTTAGAGAGAGTTATATGAATATAAATTCAAAGGCACACGTGGAATTCCCTGACTTAGGGATATCTCGCCATAGAGTTGCTAGAAAGAAAATTAATGAATATGAAATTAATAAGTTTGTCGTCTGGTTCTAATTTTTTGCCTACTTTTAATTAACATTTTATGCATTTTCTTCTGTTGAAATAGGATGTTTGTATTGTTTATTTTGGACAAATTTGGTTTGTTTTTCTCTTCTTTCATATTGCTTTATATTGATAAATCCTTTGGCAGGATTAAAATATTCCTTCTTTGTAGAAGGTAGAAGATATATGCAGAGATCAGAAATCTTTCATTAATCTACTACAATATCCCTGGCTAAGTACTGTATCAGCAGAGGTACTCCAATCCCACTCGTTATGTATTCCCAGTTTTTATTGCGCTACCCTTCTTCTGTGTCGACCGAAACCTATTTGGAGAAAGTCCTTGTGACTTACCAATATGCTATGTAAGCTGCTTTTCCTAAGCGATTACTTAGTTTTAATTCTGAAGTCCTATAGCATGCGTTTGTTTCATTTGTAAAACACAACAAAAATCTATAAAGATAATATTCAACTGTAGCTACTTGGGAAACGGGAGAGAGGTTTTAAGCCAGCAAATTCAGACAAGCGAGTTCACAAATATTTTGTTATTGATAAAATGCGGTTATCAAAGTTGCACTTATATTATAAAGAAAAAACAACCCATTGCTTTAAATCTTTGATCCAGCCACTGCATTTTATAATATTTAGAAATTCTCTTGGAATTAGAATTAAAAAGTGAATGAAAAGTGGAAATAGTAAAATTGAAAAGTGAAACAAAAAATCAAACTTTTTGTCTTGTAAAAAGCTCTTGGGAAATGCCGAGTTTCTTTCTCATGAATTAATGACAAAAAGCATAAATCTCCAAGAGAGCGGAGTGTCATTCTAGATGCAAGATTATTTTTCACGGGTGCCTTACAAATCCCCAGTGAAAGAGGTTCTGCCTGGCAGTCTTGACTAATGATTATTTTCATCATCCATGACTAGAAGTTGTTTTAGCACACAAGCAAACTCAATAGAAAGCGCTTACAAAGCCAAACGTAATTCCCGGGAATCATCTGCAAGCTAAATAATTTAACCATGAATAGAATATTTAATAGTTGATAAGGTATATTCTATAGATATTCTGTGAAAGAATTTTGCCATTTATGTGTTGGGAGCAAATCCAGAGGTTTAAAATATTTAGTAATAATAAAAGCAATCATAGCGTAGTATAATTGAATTCTGATTTTAACGTTGTCTTCTTTTTCTTCCTCTATTTGCGTTCCCATTTTCATATGGGGTCGCATCTCTTCACTAGTCATCTCCACTGGTTCCGGTCCATCACTTGCTCCTCCTCCAGCTGTCTCTCTCTGAGATCCTCCTTCAGTCGGTCCTTCCACCGTAGTTTAGCTCTTCCTCGTCTACGTCTGCCCTGCACGTCCACCTCCATCACTCTCACACCCACGTAGTCTTCTTC
The DNA here is from genome assembly GCA_037179515.1 of Halocaridina rubra. NCBI lineage: Eukaryota > Metazoa > Arthropoda > Malacostraca > Decapoda > Atyidae > Halocaridina > Halocaridina rubra. The sequence continues at coordinate 4,393 of JAXCGZ010008783.1, forward strand.
TCTCCTCATCACATGACCGAACCACTGCAATCTCCTCTTCTGCGCTTTCGCTGACGCCTCCACCACCTTCACTGTACCTCTGATCCGGTCATTTCGTATCCTGTCCTCCCTCGTCACCCCACACATCCACCTCAGCATTCTCATTTCTGCGACATCTATCTTCCTTGCTTGAACCTTTTTCACCGGCCACGTCTCCGCTCCGTACAGCAACGCTGGTCTCACAACTGACTTGTACACTTTTCCTTTCACTCTAGCACTGATTTTCTTGTCACATAGCACCCCTGATGTTCTCTTCCAGCTGTTCCACGCTACCTGGATTTTAACGTTGTAATATATACGAAATATATAAATATTCTTTGTAGAACGAGGGTCTGTCCGAGAATCTGAATTCCAGATTAAAACTTAGCACGAGGGTCTGCCCCTCTCTTTTTTTCTCTCTTACTTTATTTAATTTTCGTGCTTTTCCCTCCAATTCCCTTATATCCTTAACCCCCCCTTTCTCCCCCTCCTATCCTATCCCATCCTAAAAAAAAAAAAGGGTCTGCCCAAAACCCAAGTGTCTGAATTTCAGATCAAAACTTAGCACGATGGTCTGTCCCTCTCTTTTTTTCTCTCTTACTTTATTTAATTTTCGTGCTTTTCCCTCCAATTCCCTTATATACTTAATCCCCTCCCCTTTTTTCTCCTCCTATCCTATCCCATCAAGGGTCTGCCCCTCTCTTTATTCTCTCTTACTTTATTTAATTTTCGTGCTTTTCCCTCCAAGTCCCTAATATCCTTAATCCCCTCCCTTTATTTCCTTTTTTTTTTAGGATGGGATAGGATAGGGGGGGAAAAAGGGGAGGGAATTAAGGATATAAGGAAATTGGAGGGAAAAGCACGAAAATTAAATAAAGTAAGAGATAGAGAAAGAGAGGGGCAGACCCTCGTGCTAAGTTTTGATCTGGAAATCAGATACTTCTTTTCCTCTCCTATCCTATCCCATCAACACAAAAAAAAAAAAAATTCTCATACATATTTCATTATGAGCATATGTAACTGCTAGTTGAATATAAAGTACATATGAATACCTTCTCTCTTATCAAAGCACACACATTATATTCAAAGTTATGATTTTCTTAATAATTAATTCTTTGTTTCATATTTTTGGTTTATAGTGAAACTAAGTTAAATGAAGGCAAAGAAATCCTAGAGCGAAATATGCTAGGTTTCTGGTTCCTTCTCTATACACTATACTTGTACATTCGTTTTTAACTTCTAAATCTGGCCTAGCGGCCCATACAAGAAGATTGGATGGCCATTCTAAACGGGATTAAAAGAGAGAGAATGTCCAGCCGCACAGTAGTATTGTTAACACTCCTTTATTTTATGGATATTTTGTTATACGTCTCAGTTCCAATTCTATAACATTTTTAAGGGTCTGAATTGACCCTGCACTTTATCTTTTGTTTTGGAGGTTTCGATTTGTTACACTATGCATTTTTACGCTTCAATCATTCCTTTCTTCTTTCTCTTCCTCACGTTACAGTATCACGTAAAGGCAAATTAATGTCATAGAAAAAATATTTCTTTACTGAAGATGCAAGCACGATTCGTCTCCAAAAGACTAGCCACGTTAATAGAGGATGATTAAATGTAGGCAGTGAACCTTTGCTTAACATATTTGACTTGGATTAGTCATAAAGGATTTTGAAATCACACACACACTCACACGCACACGTCTATTCCTCTGACTCAGATAAGGATTGGGTAACAATAAGTTGCATCTATTCAGTACTGTAGCTTATCTTGTTGCTTTGCACTCGAATGTAGGAAGCCATTTTCTACCCCTCAAGGCATTGCATTCCGTTTGTCGAGTGCCAGTGTCTATTGTATTTCAGAACCCTTTTGTTGGTACTTTCCTAAGCCTCTCTCACCATGCCTTTCTGTCTACGTATCTCAGAGTTCCACTAACTCTTGGCAAATTCTTCAAGCTTTGTTTTACTCTGACACTTTTTAATTCTATTTCTTTTAAATGAAATCTTAGAATAATCACCATCTATTTATATATTCCCCTTTTTAATCTTATTATTAAATATACTTTTAGTATATGTTAGTTAAAGTTAACAGTATATTTGTTTCCCTTTTTAATTACATATTTTTTTTCTGCAGTTTCATTTGACACAGCTATTTCCCAAGCGGATGGTGTTGGAGTTAGTGTTGCCATTTAAGCGGTTTTCCCGCTAGATCTGGATCTTTTTACTGAAATCTAGCTGGAAGAAAATGAGTTTAGCGGCTAGCGGGAAATTTTAGCTTTTTATGAAAATGTTTAGCGGTTTTCTGGATTTTTTTTTTCTAAAACATGTTATCATCTCATTAATTATGTTATTCCAATCCGATTCACAAAAATCAAATTGATGCTTGTATTTCCAAGTACCAGTTGCTAAAAAGTTACCAACTAACATACCATACGCGTATCACTCATGACTCCTACTCAAGTTTATTTTGTTCCTGCCAGTCAACGTCGGGACTCGGGCGATCTGTAGAGTGTAATCGGACCCACGCAAGACAGTCATTCTTGATTGAGGTTGACGATCGCTGGTACTATACCGGTATATTGAATCTATATTCAAAATGCCTAAGACTCAATATACACAGAAATTTCGAAGGGAGTGGCTTCATGTTGAAGAATTAAAACATTGGTTAACTGGAAAAAAGAAGGAAAGTGGTGAAAGTGTGCCTAATTGTAAACTTTGTCAGTGCGTTCTTGTGCCTGAGTTATGTGCTTTGAAAGCTCACGGGAAAATGAAAAAACACAGGGCAAATGCCGATTCATCCAATGCAAGACAGCTTACAATACCATTTCAGCCTTTGAGAAAAGCAAGTGAATCTCAGATTGCAAAAGGGCGTATGACATTGCTTATTGCAGAACATATTTCAGTATAAACTTGCGATCTCTTGAATAATTTTTGCAAGGCATTCTTCACTGATAGCAAAATAGCATCGATGGCAAAGATTAAGAGATCCAAGTGCAGTGCTATATTAAAGAATGCTTTGTATTCTCATTTCATGAGTGACTTAAAAAATTCGGTTGGTTATAAGAAATAGAATGCAGACGAAAATGATGAATGCTATTCTTGGAATACGTTCGGGGCTAAAAAGACATGGAAAAATCTGCTTTAATTGTGAAGTGCCACCAGATGTTTTGAATATGATTTGAACGAAAAAGACATACATCACTTCCACTGAGGGAACATTGCAAGCAACAGCAGCAGTTCACGAGGAAGAGCAGGAGAAGCCAGAATCATTAGAGGGCCATGAAGATCTGCTGTTTATATATATATATATATATATATATATATATATATATATATATATATATATATATATATATATATATATATATATATATATATATATATATATATATAATGATAAATGTAAACATTGAATTTGTCTGTGTGTACATTTGGTATTGAGTTCCATATAACCAACCTAAATTTTATTCTCATCCTCTTTAACATCCAATGCCAATAATCATGTGCATTTTATATATATATATATATATATATATATATATATATATATATATGTGTGTGTGTGTGTGTGTGTGTGTGTGCATAGATAGATAGATATATGTAAATGCAGATGTATATAGACTATATATACTTTTACACATTGTTTTAAGGACAGGTATGATAAGTATCACTAAGTATAAAATGGAACCGATCAGGAGACGGGCAGATACGAGGTTTGGGCTATTTCCCGTAAACACAATTAGGTAATTACAATGTACGTACAGCTTAGCGATGACCTTTTTTTTTTTTTTTTTTTTTTTTTTTTCAATCTGTAGAATATCCTGTTAATCTAGCGGTTCAAAGTCCAAATCTAGCTGTTTTTAGGGCTCTGGCTAGCGGGACCTGAAAATATTTGATGGCGACACTGGTTGGAGTCTATCCCACCTACGGGCCGTTCTTTGGACAAGGACCCGTGCCAACCAAGGTTGGCTTTAACCTCATACAACAACAACAACATACCCCCATTGGCTTGGGGACTAATTGTGGCAAATGGAACTGCATAAATGAAATATGTAACTAAAGATGGAAACAAATACATTGTTAACTTTAACTAAAATTTACTAAAAGGTTGTAACTATAAAGGGGATCAATGTTGGATGTCCCTTCTAATGACCCTCGGCTGGATCGAACTCGTGAATATCAGGCTCGTAATTTCCCAACGTGTGCGCTTTACCACTGAGATAAAGAGGCCTGCTCTCATTTTAATTATATTAATGCGTATCAATTATGGCCCTCCTATCAAAATTATTCATTCTGCTTCACTTCTGAATCTAGACTTATCTTTACCTCAACAATATAGGAGGAAAAACAACTCTTGAGCGCAATTTCTTTATTGTCATCTGAAAATAGTTTAGTTATAGAGCTCAGCTTATTATGGTCATGATTTTGATAGCATGGTAATTATTTGTAAATACATGCAATAATTGTTTGATAAGTCTTGTACAGATATAATTAATAATCGAAAAAATAATATTGTTGTAAAATACCCTTAAGCTTTCCATGCTTCTTTAGTATTGTCAAAAGGCACTACAGTATATCAACAGCCAGTCTGAATTTGACAGTTTATATATTATAAAAGTATGAAAAAAATACAAGAAGAAAAGATTGTTGTATTTTAATCAGCTTATCCAAATACAAAACAGAGAATATATTATCATTATAGATCCTGGAAGTTCTTTATCCTTGTAAAAGCCTGTTTTGGTTTAAGTTTCTCTCAGGTGTTTTAAGACTTACACTAGAAGGTGGCTCATTTTCCCACTAAGAGCATTAGTCTGGATTTATATGCTCGACAGTGTCATAAATCTTCTTCAAATAGCTTAAATAGATTTATAAAGTGCAGCAAATTCATCACTCCTTTGTTTGTAATGTGAACCGTTTGAGGCCTCTCTTTCAAACTTCTGAGGTAGATATTTTACTCATTTGCAGCATTGATAATCCTTTCATATATCTTTGGGTTCATATGTATTTGTAAATGGAAAAACAGAAAAAGAATATTATGTATCACTTCAGTAAATAGCGAAAAGGAAAAACAAATGTAGGAAACATCATGTATTTAATTTTATAACAGTTTATCATAACTCAACTTCACTGTGCCATAAATACTCAAAGAGTGAGGTAGTTTAAGTTTTTTTTTTTCAAAATTCATATGAACAATCTTGATTTATGAACGTGCTGTATCAGCAAGCATTCTCAACTCTATGCAGCAAATAATCTAAAATGGCTTTAGAATTGAAGTTTTTAGAGAAAGACAGAATATTATTTTTAAGAACCTTTCCCAAGTAGGAAAAGAGAAAACTTTCCTCTTTGAAATGTTTAGTAAGAGCTATTAATCTTTTTATGCCTCGTAAATACTCGCCCATCGGCCATAGTCAGCCTCAGGCCTTTAAAACTTTTGCCAAGAATGGCTCAATATTACAGTAATAGGATAAAAAAAAAAATTGTTTTTGGGTTTGTAAACTTGTATGTTGAGTCAGCCTACAGTGCTAATATTATTTTTTTTTTCGGTAGGAATAGACTGACCTAAGTCTGTTTTCTTTTTTTCTTTTTTTTAGCCCTGCACGTTGAGCCATCAATATTGCTGTGTTTAATGTATAATTTTTCCTGTAAGAGGATTTAACTATAGTTATATTGTTTATGTCTTGGAAACCTTGAATATAGTTATTCAGTCACAGCATCAGTAATCCTTTGATTTAACTTTAGCTCAGAGGTAGCAGGAATGGCTGCATAGTTATTATAGGTGAAGAAAACATGGACCGAATCAATTAAGTAAAAGAAAAAAGCAAACAGGTTATGAAACAGTATAGGATCGCATATTACTGGCATTGAAGAGTTATTGGTACTATTAAGATTATCCCGAGATTATTCCTACAAGCTGTAAATATTTGGGAGAGCATTATGATTAGAAATTCTGCAGGACAATCGTATACCTGGAATGATCTTCTTTGGGTCATTTGGCCACACATGGAGTTTGTTCCAGTAGTGACGTCGGCTTTGGAAGATATTTGCATAGAAAAATGAAATTGTGATACTGAAAAACAATACTTGGACAATGATATTATCCTGAGTTTTACAATGTTTCTTTTATTTATGTCTGCACACCTGCCTTGCTGCTCATTAGGCTGATAGAACAATTTATATACATGAACAATCAATCCCTTTATAATGGGTAGAGCTGAGTCACGGAAGAATACTCTGACTCATTGCAAAGAGAAAATACAGAGGAGGGGATTTCCAATCCCCTCACTCCACCCCATTTATTCGAATTTTGCGACACAGGGTAACACGGAAGAAGTATTCTGGCCCTCATCCCTCAGGGGGATCCCCCTTCCTCAGAGGGAAAACAATAGTAATATATTCCTTACCGCACACTAGGGTGCTCTCCCACTGACAAAGCCTCTCTCTTTGGCTCTCATTTTTCTTCCAACTCTTCTATCAACGATTCCACTGCACCTGTTCCTCAGTCTTTTACCCTTTCTAACCCTATGCCCTACCTTATCTTTTCTTCACGCAAAGTTCATAAGGTTCTTCACTCGCTAAAGACAAACAAGTCATCTGGTCCCGATGGAATCCCTGCAAGGTTCCTTAAGGAGTTTGCAGATGAACTAGCTCCTGTGCTTTGCCGTCTTTTTCGCCTCATTCTGTCAACCAGTATCTTTCCTTCATCTTGGAAGCATGCTCTAGTTCAACCTGTTCCTAAGAAGGGTGACCGCTCTATTCCTTCTAACTACCGACCTATTGCTCTAACCTCCTCTATTGCTAAAGTTTTCGAAACTTTGCTCAATGCTCACTTCTTGAAACGCCTTTAATCTAACTCACTTATCCCCGATCGCCAGCACAGCTTCTGCAAGGCAGGATCCACTGGTGATCTCCTGTCATATCTTACTCATGTATGGTCATCTTCTCTGAGGAACTATGGGGAATCCTTTGTCGTCGCCCTTGATATCTCTAAGGCTTTTGACAGAGTCTGGCACAAGGCTTCGTTGGCCAAACTCCCTGCCTATGGCTTTACCCCTTCTTTCTGTTCTCTGATTTCCAGTTTTTTAACTGACCATTCTATATCTGTAGTTGTTGATGGCGCAACATCTAGCCCTTTCTCTGTTTCCTGTGGTGTTCCACAGGGCTCTGTTCTTTCACCTACTCTCTTCCTTCTCTTCATCAATGATCTTCTACAATCCCCATCTTCCTCTCTCCTTCATGCCTTTGCCGATGATTCTTCCCTTCACTTTTCCTCTGCCTTTTCTCCACAACCTTCATCTGTTACTCGTAATCAATCTCGTATCACTCTTTCTTCTACTCTTAACTCCGATTTGCAGAGAATATCTTAATGGGGCACTCAAAATTTAGTTAAATTCAATGCCTCCAAGACACAATTTCTGGCTATCTCTTTATCTTCTTCTCCTCCTGATAACCCTATTGTCTTCGAAACTAATGAAATTTACCCTCTTAAGTCTATCAATATATTAATCCATATAGCCTCTAACATGTCTTGGAGGAATCACATAATCCAAATTTCCAAATCATCATCCAAAAAATTGGGGGTTTTGTTTCGTTTTCGTTATTACTTTTCCTCATTGCAGTTACTTAAAATTTACAAAGGTCTTATCCGACCCTGCTTAGGATACTGCTCACATATCTGGGGTGCTTCTTCCTTTACTTATCTTCTTGATAGGGTTGAATCTAAGGCAGTCAGACTCATTAATGTTCCTTCTCTTACTTCTAACCTGGATTCTCTCTCTCTTCGGCTTAAGGTATCTTCCCTTTCGCTTTTCTATTGCTACTATTTCCATCGCTGCTCTGATGAGTTGGTGAGTTGCATCCCTCCTCCACTGCTGAGGCCGCGTAACACTCACCAAGCGGCCTCATCTCACAGGTACTGTGTGGAGATTTATAGCTCGCGGATTGGTCGGTGTAACGACTGCTTCTTCCCATCTATCTCCAGACTCTGGAACTCTCTTCCTCCTTCTGTCTTTCCTAATTCTTACGACCTTTCATCCTTCAAAAAGCAGATCTATCGTCATCTCAGAGCCTAGTCCTCTATATCTCTGGGTCCTC
>JAXCGZ010008783.1:17500-22665 GCA_037179515.1 Halocaridina rubra
GTGCATGTTTGTGTGTGTATGTGTGTGTGTGTGTGTGTGTGTGTGTGTGTGTGTGTATGTGTGTGTGTGTGTGTGTGTGTGTGTGTGTGTGTGTGTGTGTGTGTGTGTGTGTGTGTGTGTGTGTGTGTGTGTGTGTGTGTGTGTGTGTGTGTGTGTGTGTTTGAGGATATTTGATGCCTGGTTATGGTAATAACTAATATTTTAAAGCAAAACAAATGAACCTTATGTCTCTTCAGAATTCCCTAAGTTATTTGTTTTCGTGTGCACAGAGTCGAAGTACAAGTATAAAAATCGAAGATTAAAAACAACTCTTTAGAAAAAAAAAATATATGAAGTCATGTTAAATATACTTTCATGTTTTCCTTATTCAGATGGAATGGGGTCTGAATATTTAAAAAACGTTTCTCCTGTTGCAAAAGAACTCTCTTCAAGGTGCAGCAGCAAATATGTGTCTAGTAAAGATGTCGCACTCTAGTCATCATTATGCTTTCCGTGTCGAGGCAGATAACGAGTGGTATCGTTGGTTCTTGACTGGGCAAATATTTGCCTAAAATATGTCCCATCTTGAAGTGCCTGTTGGCGTATGGCTCCTTGGGAGACCGTACCAAATTTGTTTATTTGGCCTGTGCATGGCACGTTTTGCTTCTTGCCTTCGATATCTCTTTAGTTCAAATTTGTTTTATTTTCACTTTTTTACATCCTGTCGCATACCCTTCTCTATTTAATTTTTTTTTTCCCAGTTCCTCTGTCTGTTCAGTGTTGTAGATTCCTTTTTCTGCAATGCGTATTTACCTTCACATATAACTGTATGGGAAGCGTCGAAGATTTAGTTCTTCATTACAAAGAAAAACTCAAAACCTATTGTTTGAATAAATGATCACTTTGTAAGCATAGAGGAGAATTTCCTGGGAAAATATATTTTCAATATTTAATTACTCTCTCTCTCTCTCTCTCTCTCTCTCTCTCTCTCTCTCTCTCTCTCTCTCTCTCTCTCTCTCTCTCTCTCTCTCTCTCTCTCTCTCTCTCTCTCTCTCTCTCTCTCTCTCTCTCTCTCTATATATATATATATATATATATATATATATATATATATATATATATATATATATATATATATATATATCTATCTATCTATCTATCTATCTATCTATCTATCTATCTATCTATCTATCTATCTATCTATCTATCTATCTATCTATCTATCTATCTATCTATCTATCTATCTATCTATCTATCTATCTATCTATCTCTCTATCTATCTATCTATCTTTTTCATGTTTGATTATTGGTCTCATAACCATTGATGAAGAGGAGATGTTTTGTTTTCAAGGTACTGAATTTGTGTTTTACCTGCAATATACTCGCCTCTCAGATATGGAAATAAATTTCCAAGTTATATATTTATTAGTTTTTATATTTTTTTTCAAATTAATGTCCACAATATTACACTTTCATAATACAAATAAGAATCTATTGCATCGACCAACAATAACTTCCTTTATTTATCACTCGTAAAATAAGACTGAATATAATTTGATTTATGCGTGAGCTTCATTGCTTCCGTCACTTTTAATAATTATTGGGCTTGCTTGGCTATATATAGGATTTTTTAAATTGAGTGTAAGACTGGGTCAGACAAGAAAATTGCCCTCATCAATAAAGGCCCGGGGCCGAAGAGAATGTTAAGACGAAGAAAAAGTAAAAGATTAAGGACAAGGTAGAGATAAGGTAATGATACACAATGGGAAAAAGACAGGCTGAAAGAATAGTTGAAGTGTTGTGGATCTAGAGATATGGTAGGATTAGGCCTTGAGATGACGATAGAGCCTTTTTTTTTTTTTTTTTTGAAGGAAGATCGATTATAGTCTGGAAGTAGACGGGAAGAAGCAGTAACTGCCTTGACAATCCACAAGCTACATATTTTCACACAGGACCTGTGAGACCAGGCCGCATAGCGAGTGTTACGCAGCCTCGGCAATGAGAGAGGAATGCAACTCAACTACTCATCAGAGTAGCGATGAAGTAGCAGCGATAGAAAAGAAAAAAGGGATAATACCTTTCGGCGAAGAGAAAGAGAAATCCAAATTAAAAGTAAGAGAAGGGTCATTAATGAGATTGATTGCCTTAGGATCAACCCTATTAAGAAGATAAGTATATAAAGATGCACCCAAGTTGTTCGAGAAGTATTGTAAGCAGGGACGGATAAGACCTTCATGGACTTTAAGTAACTGTATAGAGGTATAATACTGACGATAACGAAATAGAACCTCCAATTCTTTGATTGCAGATTTGGAAACTTGGACTATGTGAGTGCTCCAAGAAAAGTTAAGAGCTATATGGATTCCGAATATTCTAATTGAGATAAGACTTCGTTAGCTTCAAAGACAATAGGGTTATCAGGAGGAGAAAAGGATGATGAGATACCCAGATACTGTGTCTTGAAGGCCTTAAATCAATCCAAGTTTTGGGTGACCCACTCAGATATCCTCTGCAAATCTGAGTTAAGAGCAGAATAAAGAGTGATACGAGACTGATTACGAGTAACAGTTGAAAGTTGTGAAGAAAAGGCAGAGGAAAAATGAATGGTAGAATCGTTGGCAATGATGTGAAGAAGAGAGGAGACTGGGGACTGAAAAAGATCGTAGATGAAGAGAAGGAATAGAGCAGGTGAAAGAACAGAGCCCTGTAGAACACCACTGGTAACCGGGAATGGACTAGATGTTGCACAGTTAAGAAACACAGATATAATATGTTCCGTAAGAAAACTGAATATCAGAGAAAAGAGGGAAGGGGTAGAGTCATAAGCAGGGAGCTTGGACAACAGAGCCTTGTGCCAGACTCTGCCATAAGCCTTAGAGATATTAAAGGTGATGACAATGGATTCCCCATAGTTCCTTAGAAAAGATGACCATTCATGAGTAAGATAGGACAGGAGATCACCAGTGGATCTTGCATTGCAGAAGCCGTACTGGTGATAGAAGATAAATAACTTAGATTCAAGATGTTTCAATAAATGAGATTTGATCAAAGTTTCAAAAACTTTAGTGATAGCAGAGAATAGGGCATTAGGTCGGTAGTTTGCAGCAATAAATTAGTCATGTTCTTAGGAACAGGCTGCAAAAGAACATGCTGCAAAGATGAAGGATAGTTATTGGTTGAAAGAGAAAGTTTAAGGGAGGGCATAGAGCTAGAGAGGGGTAAAGAATAAGGGAAAGGTGTGATGAAATCACTTAGGGAAGAGTTGACAGAAAAATGAGAGCCAAAGAGTGGATTTGTAAGTGGGAGAGCAAACTATTGAACCATCAAAGCGAATGAGAAGGGGAAAGTTTTAGCTACAGATGTTTTTGGAGAGGTTTTTGGCTAAGGACCAGAGGCATTTATCAGTGGGAGAGTACTTAAGGTCATACAACTTTCCTACCTATAAAGGAAGATTTAGACCTTAAAATCTGAGCAGCATAGCGATTCCCAGCTGTAACAAAAGCAGATTTAATTAAATAAGAAGGAAAGGCTTGGTATGACTGGTGTGCCCGATCCCTGGCCTGAATAGCCATGGAGCATGCACAGTCAAACCAAGGATATTTTGGGAGAAAAAGTTTTCTTAGATTAAGATATGAATGCCTCCATTCACGAGCTTATAATTATGGCAATTTTTAGGGCTACCTTATCAGGGTTGCAGAATCGAAAACAGTAGTTATCCCACAGGAAGTAAAAGAGGAAGCTGATAATATGCTCAAAAAGCCAAAGGTGGTGCTGAGTAAGGCGAAAATTGATGGAGAAGGAGCAAAAATGTATGAGATTGAGATCAAAATGTGGTCACACTAACCAAGAGGGGAAAGCACAGAATATGAGTAATTTAAAGGATTGGAAGTAAGAAATAGGTCAAGGGTGCTGCTTGCATGTCCGTTGCGATCAGGAACATGAGTAGGATGTCTGATTGTCTGCTGCAGATCGTGAGTAACATAGAAAGCAAGGCCCTTGCATCCTACCACATCAGTGAGAGAAAAATTAAGCCACTCATTGTGGTGTACATTGAAGTCTACAATATAAAAAACTTCAGCATATGGGTGCGAAGATTGCAAAGACTCATGTCAAGAGGGCAGATACTCAAAGAGAAACACAAATTTAATGGAGCTTGGAGAGCAGTAGCAGAAGCAAAGGAATATATTAGTAGTGGAGAGAAAGATTTTCACCCAGAGAACATCAAAGTCATGATATTCAAGGCTCACGAGCATTGCAATAGGAGTGTTAGTGATGCAGTAGGTACAGACCCCACCTTTAGAGCGGAATTGAGAATTGAGGCTATAGAGAGAGATTTGACATGGGTTAGTGGAAGCATGGATAGACAGCTGTGTTTCAGAGAGAAGGAGAAAGTTAGGGAGGAATGTACCCAAGCACTGATCCACAGGTGAAAGATTAGAGTTCAGACCACGAATGTTAGAAAAGTGAAGAGTGAAGACCCCGGATTTATCAGGAGGTTCATGGTTAAGGGCAGAACTATTACTACCACCAAGCTTGTCTACCCTCACACCAATAGTGGAGTCAACAAGATATGGAGAGTTGTGTGACTTTTCAAAAGTATTGTGATAATAAGAGATATGTAACAAATACGCCAGAATATTCGGTGTAGATGTAGGCATAAGAAAAGAACCGGGCCTGAAAGAAGACTCAACCTGGAACTGTCTGGACCAGTCTTATGTTGAATCTGTAATACCTTCCAATGCAGTATTTCAACGGGCGGCTGTTGCCTCGGACAACCTACTAATCATTGCTGAAATGCATGACTTATTTTTACAGACAGCAGGAATTAGAAAAGCCTGAAACATAATGAAGGTATTGTTCTGTTATTCGCTGACTGTATGCACTATTTTTGTTGTATTCTTATTATGCATGGAGGCATATATAGTTGATAATTTTCGAACTGTGTGTGGAAGAATCTTTGTCTTCCAATGCTTTGTGTATAAGTATTATTCAATGACGCTAAATCCTCGTGAGAATGATTATTAGAATATAAACAAACAAGTATTCAAGGTGAAAAATACGTTTTGAACGCATCTAACAAATATTTTCGCCTGAATATCGACTCACCTTGTTCTTGAAGTGAATTGTTTATTTTCATTGCTGGAAAAAAACATATTATATAATATAAGTTTTTCTCAGTGAAGTGC
>JAXCGZ010008784.1:0-22639 GCA_037179515.1 Halocaridina rubra
TTTTGTTTATATTTATTTTATTTGATTATTTATTTATCATTTATTTATATATTTGTTATTTTTTTTTATTAATTTTCCTATTAATTCATTTAGTCACTTCTCAACTTGTTTATATTTGTTACGTGTGTATTTAAGCCACACTCTTGATATCGCCTTTTATAAAGAAAAGACACAGACACACACACAGACTACTATTAATTGTAATAAGATCATAACTCATCTTAAAAAAGAATATATGATAAAAATGCACTTTTTTTTTTTTTTTTTTTTTTACTACATACGAGTATACTGTACTTAATATATATGTTCTGCATACCTATTAATGGGAATAAGATTATATTTAAGCTATTTATTTTGCAGTCATAATTATTTTTATTATCATGTGTGAAGTAAAGTAAAAAACCCTTACCTGCTCCCCCCCCCCCTTTACAGTGACTTGGAGATTGCAACAAACTTTTTTTTGGGTGGGCGGGAGGGGAGCTAAGAGTGCACTTCCTAACTTAACCTTTGGTAACCTAAATTTATCCTAAATACTGGTTAAAACCTTACTAGAGGTGATCTTCCCCATCTCTAAGCGACATCCCCTATGGGGAAAGTGATGCAATTATCTCACAAAATTGCTTTAATTTAAGACTAAAATGTAGCCTATCGTAAGTACGTGTACAGTTCAACATGAAACAAATTTCTTCCTCTAATAATACTATAAAATTTTGTAAAAAGTAAGAGGTTTCTTTTAAGTTGAGTAAGTATTATAAATGGGAGGGGCAAGAATACCTCCCTCTTGTTCCCATGCATGTTATAAACGTCGACTGTACATTGTGGAACGAAGGGACTGGGAGTACCCTCCTTTGTAGTTTTCTTTCACAAAGATTTATGATTTTTCCGTCTACTCAGCCACCCCCCTTATAAGAGGGAGTATGGCTTTTGTATAGAGGTATATAGGCAAGATATAATATAATAATAGAACGTGCCTGTCTAAATAAAGTACTGCCATGGGGTGATGTTGATTGCACACTATAAAACAAATTGCGTGTGATCAGATACTCCTCCTCCACTCACACAAACAAATCGTTTAATATAGTTTGACACTGTACATATGTAAAATAACACCAATATAACAGTTTTATATATATATATATATTATATATATATATATATATATATATATATATATATATATATATATATATATATATATATATATATATATATATATATATATATATATATATATATATATATTAGTTTCAGTATAGATAGATTGTTTTATATTATATTTTAGAATATTTATCTATCAGTGGTTCTCTAAAAGCATATCCACAAAATAAAGTTAAGAATTTTGACAAACTATATTGAAAATCATTAGCAAATTTGTTTATTAAAGAAAGCCTTTTGAACCTATCAAAAACACTTTTTACCTAGGTTGTCATATCTCATGAAAGGCACCTGAGTAGTTACAGCTGTGGAAGATAAATTGTAAAATAAGGTTAATAAATAATAATAATAATAATAATAAAAATAATGATAATTTTCTTTTTCAGTGAGTGTGGCGCAGGAGCCTTCTTTAGAGCTCCTCCCTTCGAATATACGTAAGTCGATCAACGAAGGGGTGTATATCTCCTGCAAGGCCAACGTAGACGATCCAGAACTGGTGACGGAAATGAAATGGACGGGACCAAATGGCCAAGAAATTCCCAACCCCGAAAACATGTAAGTGATCTCGTCGCCTATCATGGACTGACGATTTTTATCGTTCGCTCTTCACCTCAGTCAATTAAGGGGTATTTTTCACCATGTTACATACTAATTTTCCCTGCATTTCAAGTAGAAATGTTTGAATTTAAATAAGAACTGTTTGAATTCAAATAAGAAATGCTTGAATTTAAATAAGAAATGATTGCCTTGGCTCCAGTCTTGAAGACATAAGTGTAGTGGTGGTTTGAGCTGTAACTTTTTCTTCCTTATGTTGAGGTCATGTCATTCTTTTCCATTCTTTCTTTCCACCAATCCTTTCGAAAATATTAATGGGTCGCAAAATAAAAGAAAGAAAAAGTTTGAAAATTAGCATATTATTCATCTGAAAAATTCTCCTTAACTTGAACTTATATATCAAAATTGGTGACTTTTATTTTTATTGGCTTATATTAAATTTTAATTGTACAAAATTATAAGCATCCCATCCTTTTGGCTGACTTTTAATTTTCGCTTTGTATATATTGCGTCAGTGTATCCCTTTTCATCATTATTAATATTATTTATAAGATTTCAACTTTCATCACCAGTAAATAAATATTAATGAGTCCCTTTTTTTATGTATTGTGTGAGCCTTTGCACTACAATATTTAAATGTGCGTATTTTTCAAAATTTTCATTACGTAGCGCCTTTTACTGCGATATTTAGATGTGCGCATTTCTCAAAATTTGCGCTTTTAAGAAATCATCTGTTTATAATGTCATTTGCTTCAGTTAATGAAATTACAAAGCCATTGTTTGATCCACAAATGGCACTCTAGAATGCAGCATTTATATTATTCTGCAGTGGGAGGGTTAATATACTGTATATCTATATTTGTTGTTATTGGTAAGGAGTAATACGGGAGACATTTTATAAGAGGTGAGTCAGTGTTTTATGAGGCTTATATATGTGAATATTTAAGACTTACATGAATGGCTTGTGTTTTTAATTTTCTCTATGCTGAGTTAAAAATAGAAACTTTCTTTTTGGTATTGTATAATACAGATTATGGTTTATAGTCACCGTGCCAAAGCGGTAGCGTCCGTGACTCAGAGGCGGCAGATTGAGGGTTCACACCCCTCCACAGTCAGAGGTTAGCAAGGGCATGCACTCAGGGTAACGATTACATCTGCCAAACCAAGGCTTTCGCTAGAAGGCAACCGTCCTAGGCCTTGGTAGAAAAGGCGGTCCGTGACGTAAAACCGACTCAATACAGATTGTGGTTTAAATTGAGAAAATGACTAGTAATCATGACCCAGAAGCGATTTAAACCTTTTATATCTAAAATAATTTTAGGACTTTTAAAGTCTTGATAGAGAACCTTTGCCATAGGTATGATGAAAGTGTTTCATTCTCAATGCAATATTATCCATTTGTCAGTTTTCTCTTTCGATATTTGTGGTTTCGCGTAAAGAATATTAAAAAAAGGGAATCTTGCACACACTACCTCTTTATTCTGATAAGAATGCCAATCAGAACTGACCAAAGTCGTGTAAAGTCGGTTTTTATTTTCAAATAAGAACACCTACACTTATTCCTCTCAGAGGTCAGGTCCTCACTCTTGTTTCTCTGCTCCTGCTGGAGTTGAGAGATGCCATAGGACACAGCTAGAATAGGGTGGGAAGGGAGATATTTTGAGGAACTTGCTTCATACTTCAGTGCCTCTAGACTTACTTGAATAGCATATAATGTATTCTTCTTGTCTGTACTAGGCATTGATTTGTCAATATTTTCCTATTCACATATTCCTATAAATTCATACGTTTTATAAAATTTAATTCATATATTAGGCACGATAATAGATTATAAACAATAGATTATAGTAGTAATAATAATAATAATAATAATAATAATAATATTTTAGAAGAAGAAGAAAGTCATAATTGTGGTGTATTAACAAAATGACAAATAATGAAGTGCTCTATAATTTTCCGTTTTCTATTACTCCAAACTTTTACCGAGTTTTCTGAGTATTTTTTCAGGGGATACTAAATTACTTGTTCAGCTTTATGAATAAGTTCTTGGACTTTGTAATAAATAACTGATTAAGTAAATATATAAGAAACAAAAACAGATTACTTTTAGGAAAAAAAAAATTCTGAGTCTTCATGCAACCCACCCATATTTTTTCTCCATCGGTTGCCGTGTCTGTTCTCGAATATTTAGCTTATTAGAGTAACAGCCCTCTCAGAACCCAGTGTTCAGTTCATTTTCTGATGGTTTGAAGGACTTACTCTAAGGTTGCCTTCACACTAAAGTGGCACGTCACATATGGTACACCAGTTGAAATTGAACTTCTGGAAATACTTGAAACCTTTCACACAGAAGTGGCGTGACATGTCCCATGTGCCACATGTGACTTACGACATAAGTTGCACGTGCCACATGGGACATCACGCCATTTCTACGTGAGAGGTTTCATATAGTTCCAGATATTCGTTTTCAGCTGGCGTGCCACGTGCTACGTGCCACTTCGGTGTGAAAGCGGCCTAAGCCTTGTTGTATGAAGTGGTCCAGGCCCTTTCTGTCTTAGTGCTTCGAAGGAATACAAGTATCTCATCTATATATGGGTTAGTCATTGTCCCAGTTGTGATTCCCTTGATTTCCGTATTTTCAGGCTTCTATGTGACCATACATCCACTTCTTCCTTAGGATATAAAATGTAACTAGATTGGTGCCACTTAGCGCCATGGAGTTTGACTCATAACGTTACGAAAGAGTATTCTTACAAAGTTTCATTCATTACTGTAAGACAGACTGTCCTGCTTAGACCGATGGTCTAAGGAGCATTTTCGTTGCTGTCCTCTAAACGGTCGGTTCTTCGTGATGTGAGGTCTTGCATTTAGATATTGCCAGATGTCAAAATAAGCTTTTCTTTGATGCAGAATATTCTTCCATTAGGATTTCATCTCCAGTTTATTGGGACCGAAGGCATATTTCAATGTTTGGTAATTGGCGATTTTTTATTTATTTTTTTTTTTTACGACATCTTCATTCCTTCCAGGGTCTGTGATTCCTTCTCTCTAGGGGAACACATTATACTGTACCTCTATTGCTACGAAAAAATAAAAGTTTAGGACTTCTACAAAATTATCCGAGTTCTTCAGGAGTTCATGTAGTGCTTGTGAAAGCCCATATCTGAAAGTTCTGCTCTAAAAATGCTGCTGAATGAGGTTGAGGGGTTTTCCCCTATGTCTGCTGGTACTTTTCTTAATTTCCTAGAAGTAATATGACTTCTTTGAGAGCAGTATTGCTATTTAAAATATGATCTTGTTTAGGATTGGCATAATTGGTACTTCCCATATTGTGATACCATATCCACCATCTACACTCAGATTTGTGGAAATAATTCACCTGCTTGAGAGTGGTTTAGTGGATGCCTGAGAAGGGGGGGGACAATTATGCTCCCAGTTTGCTTTGTCTAATACAATTGAGTTATGTCTACATTGGATTGATCCTCTCATAACGTTCTTTTTCGTTTATTCTGGTGTTCCTGGTGATTTTATTACTATTGTGAGATCGTCACAATCACCTTAGTCAATGAGGGCTCTAGGGGAACAGTTAACATGTTTGACTTGCTTCATTAATCATGGCAGGTGCCTTTGATGGAGAAAGTTTCACGGATATATTTTTAGCCTATAGATGCTCATCTCGATTTGTTTGTTTGTAAGAAATATTTTGGTGGTAATACTCGTAATATGAGCAAGATGAAACGGGAGACCTCACGCCTCTTTTATACTGGATATTGATAAAAGAGTTGTAATTTTTTATACTGTAATTGCGGACAATTTTAAGGTCACTCTTTCGCATCTGGATTAGAAGAGAATTCCTTCTTTTTAGGGTATTTTTTGAATGATTAATCTGTTGCATTATGCTATGTATGTATGTTCCCTCATATATAGTGTTTGAGTCATGACCAGATGAACTTTCAGACCCTTGGTCAGAACCCAACCCAATCGTCAGTTGTGCACATTGATATATATATATATATATATATATATATATATATATATATATATATATATATATATATATATATATATATATATATATATATATATATATATATATACTGTATATATATATATATGTTCCGGTTTTACGTCACGGACTCCCTTATCAACCAAGGGCTAGGACGGTTGCCTTCTTGCGAAGGACTTGTTTTGGCAGATGTAATCCTTACGCTGAGTGCATGCCTTTGCTAACCTCAGACCGTGACGGGGCGCGAACCCTCGACCTGACGCCTCAGAGTCGGAGACGCTACCGACTGAGCCACGGCGACTACACTGTGTATATATATATATATATATATATATATATATATATATATATATATATATATATATATATATATATATATATATATATATATATATATATATATATATATATATATATATATATATATATATATATATATATTTTTCTTTAAATTTTTCAGTGATATATATATATATATATATATATATATATATATATATATATATATATATATATATATATATATATATATATATATATATATATATATATATATATATATATATATATATATATATATATATATATATATATATATATATATATATATATATATATATATATATATATATATATATATATATATATATATATATATATATATATATATATATATATATATATATATATATATATATATATATATATATATATATATATATATATATATATATATATATATATATATATATATATATATATATATATATATATATATATATATATATATATATATATATATATATATATATATATATATATATATATATATATATATATATATATATATATATATATATATATATATATATATATATATATATATATATATATATATATATATATATATATATATATATATATATATATATATATATATATATATATATATATATATATATATATATATATATATATATATATATATATATATATATATATATATATATATATATATATATATATATATATATATATATATATATATATATATATATATATATATATATATATATATATATATATATATATATATATATATATATATATATATATATATATATATATATATATATATATATATATATATATATATATATATATATATATCCTATATCTATAAATATATTGTGTGTATTTATGTATGTATATATTTATATATAAATATATTTTTCATATCACAGGCTATTTGATGCATAATTGCAGATATTTGTTTGGCATTGTCCTTGTCTTATACACTATGCTCCTATATCTTAACACGTGACTTGACCTGTGCTTTATGCATGTTTTTTTTTCTCCCTCTTTGTTTCCCGCAGCGTTGGGGCTGGCAGGTAGGCTGAGTTATGTGCTACTTCAAAAGGTAACACCTGATTTTTCTACCAACCCCTCAACAGGAACCTCTCATATTGCCTAACAGTTCTCCCTTCTTCAGTATTACCTTAACCTATAGGCCATATTATTCAGTACCTCGTCTATGGGGACAAAGGAATGCATTGTTGTGCTCTGGGGCAATTCTTGCCTCATATAATCTCTTGAGTCCCTAATACGGCATATACACAATGTATCGGCATAAATCATGCCATATGTACCAGACTGTAAACCCTCTACATATGCCGCGGTAGCAAGAGAAGAGGCACTGTGTAAATTTGCATTCCTTTGCGTCCCTTTATGCCTTTCTTAATTATAAACTGTATGCTGCTATTACCTACTCAGCATATCCTTGCCTGTGCCTGCTCTTCCATGTACAGTACTATGAATCATAAGGTGTGGCCAAATTGCAATGCACTTTTGATGGTAAATTTGCCATACGTTTGTGTATGTCCTGTTTTAGTTTGGATTGCATAGCATTGATATGTAAATGATATATCGTATTACCTTTTATATCTTACCGTACTTTGATATTATAGGTATGGCCATATCTTTGGTATAATTGCAGCTATAGACATTGTTTGTACCTTTAGGGGTTGCTGTAAGCAGGACATATTAGTTTCAGCATCCTGTCTTGGTTATGTATGATAGTATGATAGGAGACTAATGTGTATTTGCTATTTTTCAAGCTCTTCTGATGAAAAGTATAGTGTTTACTCTTGATATTTAGTGAACAGGAAAGTACAGAATTTGCTTCATAGTTTTATGATATACCTATTTAAGCTATACATACCATATTTAGACATGTGATCTTAAGAATATTTGAAATATATTTCTAACAGTAAATAATATGTAATATAGTCTACAGCATGTCTAATATATAATTCAGAATATATACTTTCAAGTAAAATAACCGGATTTTTTTTTAGTAAGTTAACTAAGGGATTTTGCCATATATTGGAATAATGTAGTTTTATATTTAAAACTTTAAATCAAATTTGGGTGTGAATATAAGGATAATGGAGAGGGAGCCTCTGGGTAATGGATTACTGGAATGCACATATATATATATATATATATATATATATATATATATATATATATATATATATATATATATATATATATATATATATATATATATATATATATATATATATATATATATATTCTTGTAGCCAAACTTGCATCCTTTGTACATATTTAATTTCATGATGAGTTTTGTTTAATAGGTGTGTAGAGTTTTCTTTTATATATATCCTTATTGCTTTATGCTAGGAATTTCAAGGCATATTGCTTTGCCATGCAGATATTGCATTGTTATTCTTACAAGTGTTTTTTTTTTATGAGACCTCTTATATCATTATTATTCTATCTATATCTACTGTAAGTATGATTATAATATAATGTGGATGCAATGCTATGATTAGAATGCATATACGATTGTCTGACTGGTGATGTGGAATCAGTACATGTAGCTGCATCGGTACATGTACCACTACAGTACAATATATAGATGCAGTGCTATGATTGCTGTAGAAATCATATTGACTTGTCTCAGTGAAGCTGTAAAGTCAGTAATTGTATCTGCATCAGTATTTGTTGCCTGGCAGCTGTTGTAATCTAGCTGACTGCATGCCCTCTTTGCGTGATACTTCTATATTGCAGATGAGGGCTTTGTTGTGACGTCGTTTCTAGACGAGAACATTGATATAAAATACTGAGCACTGTTATTAAAACTTCATTAGAGACTGGTTTTTCATGAAGCAAATAATCATTTTGTAAACAGTTATGAGATAGTGCCCAGGAATGTGGTATAATGAATATAATGAACAGAAATTAGGACACCTTGACAAGCAACTGTCAGTAAAGGAAACAATATTTGCAATCTTCATCTGTCAGTTTTATATAAAGAGAGTAATTTTTAAAATCATTTTTGGTTTCGGCCACTTTCCAACTTACCTGGGCTACTTACCAATGATTCAATATGAGCTGTTATTATGAAATTATCTGTTATGGTAGAATGTTTCTTTTGGTCGAATTTTAAAACTGAAATATTGCACCTTAGCATAGCATTTTTGAAAAATCTTGTCTGATTAAAAAAAAATATCAGCCAGAATGGTAAATTTCAAAACACTACAGTAATAAGAAATTTCATCAGAAACTGATTAAAATTAAATATGTTAACACCAAAAGATGATTCAATGACATCCCTTTGCTTTGAAGTATAACTTCTTAAGCAATATGTAAGTGTTTATGTTGGTAAAATGAAATCTCTGCCTACTTTAAGCATGACAGACTTGGGCCATTTCAAGATGTGTGCACTATGCAAGGGAATTTGTATGCCAAGATATTTCATTTGTAATGGCGTAATTTTATGTTATCAGGGTCTGAAATAATTAATGAATAGTATTAGTCATAGTGAAGTATAATAAGTGGCATCAAGGTCACCTATTTATGATCATGAATTCATTTTATATCATACTTAGCATCTTTTATCTTGCCTGCATTGCCTTTTTAATTTTTTTTTCTTTTTTTTAATGTGTTTACCTTATTAATAACGCTTCGAGTATTAACCTCTTTTACCTATAATAGATTCAGCTTGAACTCGGATAATGCCCCTAGTGCCAAAGAAAGGCTGCATTCGTCAATTTGTTAAATATTTGTGCTCAAACATTTACTTATACACACATTAATAGATATTCAGTAACAGCCTAATGCCTATCCGACTTCAGGTATTTAGATAGGCAACTAAGCAATAGTAATAGTAAAAATGATAATAGTAAAAAGAGGTAGTACAGTACTACTAGTTTCAATAATTGCATACTAAATATAACTTCAATTTTCCTCTCCAGCATTACATTTGCATTTTCCTCCTTTTTGAAAATATAAATAAATGCTTTTAAGACTTTATTCGACAATGTTTTAACAATGTGAAATGGAGGTCTACATACTCATGGAAATATAGATACATTACTGAAGTGATGAAAAGAAATAGACTTCGACAGACTTTGTTTTAGAGACTGATGTGAGACAAAATTCCCTGATGATCTATACAGAAATATGATCTACAAAGCTTGGCCCCCTTCCCCTCTGATAAGTGGAGATTGTATTGTTGTTTCATCCATACACTTATTGATATAGATTCAAAAGGAAGACTGAATAACTTTGCATGTTGTTTAGTCTTTAGACTTCGTTTTCAGAAAACTGATTGTGTTACTACCCATGATGGGAGCTTGGAAAATGCTATATTTATTTATATCAGCATAAAGTTTCTTACAGTGTATAAATTTTTTACTTGGTTAAGTCACTTTTTTTCCGTAATACAACCTATCTGCTTTTATTTTAATAATTTTTAACCTAACTTACTGTACAGGAAACATTATGAATATTACCTTTTATAAAAAAAAAAAGTACAACTTTTAAAAGCTCAGCTTATGCCAAAGTAGCCATTGATAATGTCCCATTATTATCCTAATGTCCCAGTGATGTGATGATGACGGAATCATAAAAGTTGAATTACGATGCAATGAAGTCTTATTTATGATAATGGAATCTCAATTCACAGTATCAGTCAAGGACTTTTAACCTTATGGATATGATATCCATTTATTCTTTGATGAGCTGCTGTGTGTTATCTTCTCTATAAAAATTGTATCATCTTATATGATGAGATTGGTGATAAAATTTCCTTTCAAAATAATAACTTACACTTTACAATGTTTTTTTTTATAAGTATCAATATTTATAAGGTTATTTCAACATCAGTATCCTATACGACAACCATTTTGTTATCGTAAGACCTGAGTTTGAGGCTACCATATTCCATGGAAATATAGCACTTTCACATTAGCCCTGTTGAAATTGTTAAAGAGACGGTAGTTGCAGCTATTATCTCCAAAATCCTGCCACTTCATCAGAGATAATGAGTACTCAAACATGGAAAGAGGGGTAGCTATGGGAGTAATCCACCTTGAGCATAAACAGCTACTGTACTGTACTGTTTTTACAGAAATTTAAATTGTATTAGGTGAAGTTTGAGTACAGTGCAGTAATCTCATCTTGATTTAAAGTTGACAGGAGGTTGGGATTAGGTTATATGTAAAGTCTAGACACATTTATATGTCAGGATTGATAGATGCATGTGACTGCTTAAAATGAGGGACACCTATATGATGGCCATGAATACGACAATCCGAATTTATGACTGATACAAAAATTTATTAAAGTAAACAATGAAATGATGAAAGTCAATGTGTGTGTGTGAGAGAGAGCGAGAGAGAACGGAGAACTCAGGAATGAAAACTTGCCATTATACAAGTGTTACTTGTACAGAATATAACATGTTTTCTATTTTTTAATAATGTACAACATTATTTCAGAAAGAATTTTTTTGTAAAAAGTTATAAGAAGATGAAAGGAATAGATTGATGCATTAAAAGTATTAAAAAAAAAAATAATGACTAGAAAATTATATATCTCACGAATCCACAACACTACGATCCTTACCTACCATTTTGCCATTCATATATATATATATATATATATATATATATATATATATATATATATATATATATATATATATATATATATATATATATATATATACGTCATGGACTCCCTTTTATACCAAGGGCTAGGACTTGTTTTGGCAGGTGTAATCACTACCCTGAGTGCATGCCCTTGCTAACCTCAGGCCGTGACGGGGTGCGAACCCTCGACGTGACGCCTCAGAGTTGCGGACACTACCGCTTGAACCACGGTGACTATAAATATATATATATATATATATATATATATATATATATATATATATATATATATATATATATATATATATATATATATATATATATATATATATATATATATATATATATATATATATATATATATATATATATATATATATATATATATATATATATATATATATATATATATATATATATATATATATATATATATATATATATATATATATATATATATATATATATATATATATATATATATATATATATATATATATATATATATATATATATATATATATATATATATATATATATATATATATATATATATATATATATATATATATATATATATATATATATATATATATATATATATATATATATATATATATATATATATATATATATATATATATATATATATATATATATATATATATATATATATATATATATATATATATATATATATATATATATATATATATATATATATATATATATATATATATATATATATATATATATATATATATATATATATATATATATATATATATATATATATATATATATATATATATATATATATATATATATATATATATATATATATATATATATATATATATATATATATATATATATATATATATATATATATATATATATATATATATATATATATATATATATATATATATATATATATATATATATATATATATATATATATATATATATATATATATATATATATATATATATATATATATATATATATATATATATATATATATATATATATATATATATATATATATATATATATATATATATATATATATATATATATATATATATATATATATATATATATATATATATATATATATATATATATATATATATATATATATATATATATATATATATATATATATATATATATATATATATATATATATATATATATATATATATATATATATATATATATATATATATATATATATATATATATATATATATATATATATATATATATATATATATATATATATATATATATATATATATATATATATATATATATATATATATATATATATATATATATATATATATATATATATATATATATATATATATATATATATATATATATATATATATATATATATATATATATATATATATATATATATATATATATATATATATATATATATATATATATATATATATATATATATATATATATATATATATATATATATATATATATATATATATATATATATATATATATATATATATATATATAAACTTAGCCAAAGCCAACACAAGTCTTCGAGCTGGTTGTGAGAGTTCAATGCATGTACTCATATAAACATAGGAGGAGCTGTCAATAAAGAATTGAAGTTAACTTTCAGTAGACTATGCATTTCTTCACATAGCATTTACATGACAAATTTTATTTATTTCGGTCCTTGAATATAATTAATTAACTGGCAGAAATTGGTTTTAAGAAATATTGTCACCTGCATACCTTCTTTTAGTTTCCCTTCTGTAATTAGTTGGTAGAGCTTGATATTTTACAGAAAGCTACCACTCTCACAGTGCTATCAACTATTCTCATCATCTACTTATACAGTATACACCTTTCAAAAGAATATTGCTGGGAATTGCCAGTTCATTTGGTACTTGCATTTGTCCGTAATACTGTTAAATATGGATTTTGTATCTTTACTCATGATTTTGCTTTTATCTTATGACTTCAGAATTATCACCATGGAGGGCATTTTAGCACCAGGATCTCTAGATCTCATGATCCAGAATCTAAGAGAACAAGACACAGGCGTTTACAACTGTTCAGCTACTTATGCAGGGAACCAGCAGCTTAAAGCTGGTGTTCTCGTTGAAGCATTTAGTAAGTAATATATTTTCTATGCAGAATATGGAACACTTCAAAATTTTCATTATTCCCATTTTTCTGAAATTGACCTTGTTCATTTTAGATTATAAAATGTGAAAGTGTTTACATCCGTGGACTTGTACTTCCCTTTATTCAAGGCTCAGCTACAGGACAGTTTATTCATGTCTATATCCTTCACCTTCGCTCATTGTGACATTGGTTCCTCAAAGGCCTCTTGTTCCCATTAGTGTACTCATTATGTATGCTAATTTGGGATGGCTTGGAGATGAGACTCAAGTACTGTGCCTTATATATATTCAGTTTGGCTTAGTGATATTTTAATTTTTCATCTTGTAACATAATAGGCTCGATACTCTGGTCCTATGGTATGGCTGGTTAATCTGTAACCGATTATGCCTTATTTTTGTTTTACTCTGTATATTCAAATGCATCAACTAATTTCTGATAATCTTTCACAGTGGACATCGACTTTGGTGATACCCCTACACACCAGACTCCTTTACTTGGCACAGAAGCTAAAATTCGTTGTACACCTGTTGCCAAACCTGCTCCTCAGGTTGATTGGTTAAAAGATCTCGTGCCACTTACAAATGGTAAGTTTTAAGCTGATAATGTGGTATAATATCATAATCTTTAAAATCTTTGGTTTAAAACTTACTGACGGTCAAAGGCTTTTATTGAATTATATTAATAAGAATTTGATCATATGCCATCATTATTGTTACCCGATTCTTTTAAGCACCTTTTATGAATGTTGAGTAATCTTTTGCTGAAAACTTTCCACAGTCATTTTGAATTTTATTGGAATCCCTTCCAATATGGGAATTCCACAGATATTTTTGAATGTTTGGAACAATATTTATGATGCAGTAATTGATATTGTCTTCACAGAAATATGAAAATATATACCCCTAGGCTTTACAAAAAGAGTTTGAGAAATGTAGTATTTTTGAACACTGAGTGTGCAGTATTCTTTTATGATAATAGTATTCTTTGAATCTGCTGTTAGGTGCACCAAAAGAAGTATTATCTTTTTAATGTAATATATGAAGAGAATCCATATAAAAGACACCCTTAAAAAAGAATATTCTGTATTTCGTTTTCAAACAAAGTTTTTAAAGAGCCTGAAATATTTCTTTCCTTTGCAGATGAGAATCATGTCATCCAGCAGGATGGTATCTTAATAAAAAAAGTAACGGAGGCAGATGAAGGTGTTTATAAATGCAGAGCTCGCGTTCCATCTCTTGGCTCAATAGACTTTAAATATATCCAAGTAGAAGTGTATGTACCGCCCAAGATCAATATAGTCCCAGAAGATGCTAAAGGTGTGGAACTTGACTCCGTAACTTTTAACTGTGGTGCTGTTGGTAAACCAGCTCCCAAATATTCTTGGGTTAACAGGGATGGAGAGGTTTTGGACAATAAAGAAGGTTATTATGTTGACAAAGACAATGGGATATTGACTATTGTGAGTTTGAAGCCTGAGCACACTGGAAACTACAGGTGTACTGCAGAGAATGATGCTGGACAGGACTTTGCAGAAGCTGACCTTCTTGTACTGACAAAACCAAAGGTGGAACAGTATCTTAATATCACGAATTCAGTTGATGACGAAGCTGAAATGAGGTGCGTTGCTACTGGAGATCCAATGCCGGAGATTATTTTCCAGAAGGAGACTAATGTGGAACCCTTCTATAATGGCATCAATCATGATGATAGAATAGAGGTCCAACAGACCACGGACGATCAGGGACGCAGAGTTGGCATGTAAGTATACCATTAACTAAAAAAAAGTAATGGCTATGTTCATTTACGAAATATCTAAAGGCTTTTACATGGAATGAGTTTAGGTTATTGTGTATTAATAAATCATAAACATTTACTGATCTGCCAAATGAAACTTGTTTCTTCCAACATTGAAAACTATCTCTCCCCATTTACATTGTTTTCAATCATATCTAGTTAAATGACGTTTCATTATATTGTTCTAGATTCAGTATTGGTAGTCTGAAGGTTTTAAAACTTATATATATTACATATTGTGCAATAGTTTGCCATCTCTCAAGTATCCATGTTCAGGAAAAAATAGATACAAAATTACATGCTTTTGTACCACTTAATATTTGATAGAGTTCATTCTACCAATCCCTGGGATTAGGTAAAAAGAATATTTTCTTCCTATTCCTAGCGTAGGAGATGAATAGAAAAGACAAAGTGATATGGAGATCCTGCATGCCCTCAACCCAAGTTATTTTCTTTCCTTAGATCAGTTGCAAAAATTAGAATGTTTATACTATGATTAATCCTTATTAGCACTGATCTTTTGTTTGTTTCAACTACCGTGTTAGCTTCTACATGAGATATTGTATTATGCATGAAAAATTACATACATAATAAAATCGTCATTATAATGTGGAATTATTTTTTTTTACTGTATATTGTATATCTTTACTTATAGAATGAGAATTCGAGGAGTTATGCGTAGCGACGACGGCCTGTACACTTGCACAGCGAATTCAGAAGGTGGCGTTACGCAGGCTTGGGGTCATATCACTGTTGAATATAAACCTACTTTTGAGAACCAGCATATTTCTGAAGTTTGGTCATGGGAGCAGGAGCCTGTCAACCTTACCTGTCTCGCGACTTCTATTCCTAATGCAACTTGTAAGTTTATTGTAAAATTACCTATTCTGTTACTCTAAAGGGCTATTTAATAATAAGTAATGCTACCGGATTTACCACTGTATATGATGATACACAAAAGGTAGGTCTTAACTAGTAAGTCTTAACTAAGGGAATCAATAATATTTTGCAGTATTGAACAGTTCTTATATTCTTTATAGTGCTGCGTGATTCACTACTAAAGTTGGTGATATTGTTAAAATAGTATTTAAATTGAGGAAGTAGTGTTGAGATACATAAATATACTGGTAGTCAGCGAAAGAGAATTCCTTTACTTGTTTTGTATATTCTTAATAAATTCTGCTAAACTGGTTCTTAGAATTCCTCTGAGAATAGATAGGTACTGAACAATTATAAATGTAGTCTTTGGTTTTTCAGTTAAAATATTCTAGTATATTTCTTTCTTAAGAAAGATCTCCTTGAAAACTGGAAAATGAATTCGTGCCCTTGATATATTTTTGAATATTAACGACACTTTAATATTTTTCAGTTCAGTGGTATTTCCGCAATGTTGAAATCAAAAGCCAGGATACAAACTTTGAAGTCCTTGAGCGTGGACCCCTTGGTGTTCTTAAGGTAAGACCTAGCCAGCCATACTATGGGACTTATACCTGTCAAGCTACAAACAAACTTGGAAGTGAACGCTACGACTTGCAGCTTAAGGAAGCCCATGTCCCTGGACCTGTCTCTAGTGTTAAGGTAGGTATTTCACATTATATATTTTGGTTTCTTGACTTTATTTTGTAATTAACTTTTTATCTCTGTTGATAGGGGAAAACATAATGTCATATATTCAGCACATAAGATAAAGCTTCCTGGCTTGGGAGATAGAAATCTATCTGCCCATTCCTGTGTTTTGTAAAAGTCTGATTGATGGAATAGGGAAGTGATGCTGGCATGTCAGCCCCTCCACATATTCCTCTCTTGTCACAAGTCATCTTTTAAAAGAGGGAAGGATATGCAAAGTATGCTTCAGCCCTGTTATATCAGTTTGTTACAGTTGTGCCCACTCCTCTTTTCAGCAGGATGTTGCTTCACATTAGAAAAGAAAATATTTCATTTATATATCTTTAATAACAGGTTGAGAAGAAGACAGCCACAACCATAACATGGGGTATCGTTGACCCTCTTGACAATGGAGGTTTACCTATTCAGAGCTTCATTGTTCAATGGCGTGTGAGAGACATGAACTGGGTTGATGCTCAGAGTAAACAGTGGACTAAGGGTAGGAATTTTCTATTATTTTTGTTGATTATTTAATGTGAGGAACACTTCATAAATGGATTTATATAATTTTTTAAATTTGGAGAATTATGTGAACTAAAATTTCAGATATTAATTGAATAAATGTAATCAAGTACAGTACTCGCTTCGTAATCCTTGGCATACTGGGTTAAAGACTGATATGCTGTGCAGAATTACTTGAATTCAAAGCCTGTCTTCCACAATGATGACATATTCATTGAGTGCAATGATGCATATGGATTACAAGGGTGGAAATGGCAGGCCATTGGTGAAAGCAACTGTAATATGAGCTCAGGCAAGAAAGTACGCAAAGGCATTCAAACACACACATGTCGAACAGCTTTGCTTGTAAATAGATGCAAATCATCCTAAGAATTATTCTTAACTTTAGAATTTTGCTATTTGAAGTAATTAAGCAGTTGCATTCAGTTGATCAGCAAACTGATTCGGGTACCTGAAAAGTCTGGTTTTCTTTCGTAGGTTCTTCATATACCCTAGATGGGCTCACCCTTCAAGAGCACTACATATTTCGTTTTGCTGCTAAGAATGAAGCTGGCATTGGAGAATGGGGTGGCGAAAAGGTTAGTATTATTGACTGGCTTCTCATTGTCATTTTATAATGTGTCTAAACTTATTAGATTTTTTGTTGTACTTTCCTACCATAAACAACAAGTTTTTTCTATTTTTAAGCAGTTAAGTAATTACCTTGTAATGTTAACCAGGGAAGCAAGATGCCTGGGTGTGAAAAATGCTTAGGCAAGGGCTTTTGTCTTATTTAATATTTCTATCTGTTGTGTACTTATATATTAGAATATATTGTGAAAGTAGGAAGTGTGCAAAAGAATATTTTTTATTCTTGCAGTATCCATTCTGGTTATAGTAATATACTTCATTGTGCTCGGAAAAACAACGGAACAGTGTTACTTATGACATACTTTAATTTTTATTACAGGCAGAGGAAATGCCAAAGCGTGCTGCCCCAGAGGAACCTCTGATATTCAATGCCGACTCTCCTGTTGTAGAACTTCCTTACACCAATAAGTATACTTTGCAATGGCAGGTGCCTCTAGACAATGGAGAACCCATTGACTTCTTCCAGATCATGTATTACCAGGTATGTTAATGCATTATAAAGTGCCAGATACTTCCTATTCTTCTTTGTGTACGTCTTTTCCCACTTTTTTTTGTGCTGCAGTTTGACTATTTTTTTGCTTTATATTGTCAAAGTGTTGAAGCAATTTACTCACGCCTCTGATAACATCCATCTTTTATACTTGGTTAATTTGTTTATATCCTGTATTTGTGGTAGGTACGTAACACTTCTGGCAAATGGGAAAGTACTGGCAAGAAAGGCACAGAGGAATCCAAATATCCCAGTGCCTCATCCTACACCATTGATAATCTTCGTCCTGGCACTCATTACAAGATAGAACTTCGAGCACACAACGAGATTGGATATTCCACTCCTGCAGAAGCAATCATCAAGACAGCAGAAGGTAAGTGGCTTTGTCACAGGTGGAAATGATTGCTAAGACACGTGTCTTTTTTTTCCCAATTCGTTCTCTCACCTTTTTATGTACGAATATATTTAGAATTTATATTTTACCGTTTGTGAATGAATTAGCAAGCTTTACCAATGGTATTTTCTTAAGTTTGTCCCAGATAATAATGTGCTAAGCATGTTTTCATGTAGCGTCTTGTTATTTACTTCACCCTTTTGGTTTAAATTTCGGTTTTATTTTAATAATGTTGCCTTCCCTTTTGATCATACAATATTGCTTCAAATGCAGAATTCATATTGCCACGTTAGCTGACCTATTGCACTTGCCCAAGTTCAGTGAAGAGTTTGGCATATATTATTTTGCACAGGTTAAAGCTTGGCATTTAAATTCTTGTCTAATTAATATGCAAGCTGATTTGATCACATTTAGTGAATATGAGATTATTAAAGGTAAATATCTTAGTTCTGGAGCCATGGTGTCAGCGGATGTGCTTACCTTTACAAAAAGACACACAATCTGTAGACTTTGATTTTTTGAGACAATTAAATTAAAATTGTATTTGTCCTGTTACACTTTAAAAACACTTTGTATTTGAGTTTTACCTAGACCAATCTGATAACTTCTTGATACAAAGTTTCACCCATAAAATACCTATGCAAATGATTATTAAATCCGTGTTCAGACTCTGTGACAGTTAATAATTTTTATAATTTAATAATCTTGTTGTGTCAGATAGTCTTGTTGGTGCTTTGATATGATGTTAAAGGATATTATCTTTCATGATTCTTGACAAAATACGGACAATTGAGTACATAGCAATAAACATAAAATGAAAGCATAGAGAATGCTGAAATAAATGGGAAGAGGAGAATCCTTGGAATGTTATGCTTGACTTTAGGTATATTTTAGTTTGCCTGTTTTAGTCAATTTTAGTTTAGTTCTAACATGGTTGTGTTTTTATCATTTAAATCCCTTTTATGCTCTCTTTATTTGTAGATGCTCTTTACCTGCAACATATACCACTAGTTATATAATTTCAATAGTAGTTTTTTTTATGTCGGTGCCCCTTTGTATATTCTTTTATTTCAGTTGTAAATATTAAAGTGTACAGTGATTATTCTGAAGCTCCTCTAATTTTATTATATTTATGCATGTTTCTCCCAGATGATTTCAGCTAAAGCAAAATCTTCTGCTTATAAATTCTGCTCTTGAAATACGTGTTGACAGGGAGCTCTAGGTTTGTATCTAGAGACTGTGTCTAATTTTGTAATACCTGTATATTGAGTCACATGAAATATTTTTCATATTCTTTCAATCAGCAGGGAACCCTCTTATTACCTATTGCAATATATTTTCGCAAGCATAAGCATGGCCAAATAAGAATGTGCATTCATTTTTAATGAAAATTATATAAATAACTTTTAAAGGAGCTGGTTGGGTTTGAGTATACATTAACCATACTATCATAATTTAATGATCTTTAATTTTGTTCAGCAAGTATTGGGGTTGGAAGGGTGAATGGGTGGCCATAAGGAGGTGTTAACTGTGGATTAAAAGATTGGGTTCAGACAAAGTCGAGAGTATGTTGACTAAATAAATTTGTTGAGGCGTATTCCTTGGTAAATTGTCTTTATGGATTCAGATTTCGCATTTGGCAGGGTGGATTGCATAGTGTTAAGGAAGAAGGAGGCATAAATCTTTAAGTAATAAATTTGTAATTTTCTTCAACATTTTTTCTTATGATGTGACCCTTGCATTTACTTATCATTCGATGACAAGAAGATCCTTTTTGTAATTGATACTTATATATACTGGTAATTTGACATTTGCCTGCTATTATCATAACCTGTATTAATTACCTTGTCTCCAACACAAGAGAAATTTTGAAGGAGGGACATAAACACTACATGAAGAACGGTATCCTTGGCACAATAGATTCTATTACGTATACATGCTGGCTAGCAGCAGACTCTGAACTCAGGACTTAAAGAAATAATGATACTTTTGAAGTCCTCATGAAAACAGTTCTTGAGATATTACAATAATGGGAAAAAAATGTCACATTTTTGTTTGGTGGGATGTAGGATTAAGATGAAGACGGATTGCTATTTATCCTTTCCAGCAAGGAATCTAGTGATTTATAGAAAAAATTTTTAGTCAAGGCTTCATCACTAATTACATTGGCCAACCCAGTATGCCATAGCTTGTACTCTAGGTCAAGAATATGAAAAGAAGGGCCTATTTCTGATCAAGTCTTCGGTTTAGATATTATAACGTGGTGCTCTTGTGCAAACAAGGTTTTATCTATGTAGTTTTTGGTGTAGAATTCCACATACATATGATACAGCAATTCTAATGCTTTCTGATTGTAATTTTGGAAATAGCACCATAATAATGTACACAAAAAAGAGTTTTTGTATAGATTTTTGCTTAGATTTTGAGGACAAAATACTTCATTGGGGCTTGGGAATCCTTCCCTTGTATTTTTCGCATTATGACATATCAAGTTGCTCCCCTTTTTATTCGTCTCTGATGCAACAACCTTATGCAATGGAAAAAATTTACCCAATTACTGAGTTTGAATTACCTTTATTATGTGACACAAAATATTGTCTCAAACTATTTTCTTTTAAGTTTTGCAGTTATGATATTGTAGATGTGATACAGCAAGTCTTCTTTAGGATTTTTTTAGAATTAGCAATCTTTTGATTTACTGAAAGCAGAATTTATAAATTGAAGTTTGTTTTTCTAAAGCTGAAAAACCATTTTGATTCTATGATGAATTTACATATTGCTTATATTTTTTAGTATTGAATGAAAAATTTCTTTCCCTCTTTAAGTTAT
Source organism: Halocaridina rubra (assembly GCA_037179515.1). Lineage (NCBI taxonomy): Eukaryota > Metazoa > Arthropoda > Malacostraca > Decapoda > Atyidae > Halocaridina > Halocaridina rubra. The sequence continues at coordinate 22,120 of JAXCGZ010008784.1, forward strand.
TATGTTCATTAATTTTATTATTTTTTAATAGTTTCTGTGGTCGTGAATGTGTTGTATGGAAGGTTATATAAATATAAAGTTTGTTGATTATCCTGCAGTTAATATGCTAATGAGCAGTTTTTAGCTTATTTCTGTCTTCATTGTTTCTGAATTATATGTTGTTGCCCTAAGCCAAAGAGTGATTGTTTGCAAAAGATATCTCTTTTTTTAAATATTCAGCCTACTTCGTAAACTATAAATCTTTTATAAGCCTAAAATTTTTCAGTACTTGCCTGACTGTTTTTTGTCATTAAAAATTTTCAGTAAGAAATTTTCTACTGTGTCCAGTTTGCTCTCATTTTTATTCTTTATTATTAAGTTTTTGTGAATTGTTTTTCTACGATATGTCTCCATTCCTATCTTCCAAGAAACATCCTTTTACTAAACGCTCCTTATTCTTAATTAAAAAAAAAGGAAAAAAAAAGTTGAAACCATGCACACTTTTATCTCCAAAATTTTCCTCTGTATCCTCTTTTCCTCC
>JAXCGZ010008785.1:0-7500 GCA_037179515.1 Halocaridina rubra
TGATAGGTGCTTTAGGGTGACGGTAAACACACTCTACAATGAAAGGTGGAAGTTTCTGATACTGCACAGTGAACCATAAATCTTCGAGCTCTTCAGTTTTTTCTAAACCTGTGGTTATTTCTGATGCAGTAAGATAATTTCTAACATAAATACAGATCCCACACCCTTGGCCATGGTCATTGCGAAATATTTTAAACTCTGGGATATTCACATATTTATTTTCACTTGTAGGAGGAAGCCAAGTTTCACTTACACAGAGGATGTCTATGTTGTAGTCTTTTGTTAGCATTATTATTACCTCAAAATGAGCGAGCAGGGACTGAGCGTTCACATGTACTAATGTTACATTCTTATCACATTTCATTAGGGTGGTATCCATAGTCAAAGTTGTAATTTTTTCTTGGGATAGTCCATGACTTGTTTCGACTGTGTGATTCTGCTGGGAATTCATCATTGTTGTGTGTTCTGGGGTTAGCCCATGGATCCTGGTGTCTGTACCTGCCGTTGGATGGGTAACGCTGATTTGAGTACGTCCCATGGTATGATCGGGCCTTCCCAAAGTTTGTATGCCTAGGTGAGTGTCTAGGGTTGTAAGAGCCATCTCTCCAGGAGAAGTCTCTTGTGCGTGGACGGCGATAAGAGAGGTTTGTATTGAGTCTCTTTCTGTAGTCTCGCAGATAGGGGATTATTTCATAAGGTCTTTGCTGTTTATTTTGGTATGACTGTAGTTTGGATATTTTGTAGAATAACCAGGTTGTGTCCATTGTTTGCACCGCGAAAGGTTGGACAATTCTGCTTGTAGGCCATTGATTCAGTTTGTAAGGCACATACTCAAATCCTTTCGATATCGTTATTGCGAAGGAGACCCAATTTGGTTTGCGAAAAAGCTCTTAATCAAGACTTCTTCAGAGGGAATGCCTTGAATTGTCAATATATCACGTATCTCTCTCTCAAAGGGATTGCCAGGAATGCGAATATATATTTGAGCTGTAACCCTTGCACTTGCATTATTGGGTAACTGTGGCTGTGGGGGAGAAGACTTCGATGGAATGTTTAGATTAGAGACTGCTGTTATTTTGTCTTTTCTGTTTTCTTCATTGTTTTGCAGCCTATTGCTGGGTTGGAGAGAGAGAGAGAAAGAGAGAGATTATTTTTATTTTATTAATTTATTGCGCCAAGGCGTCAGACATTACATGAGTTCATACAAATAATGCTTCAAATGGATATAAAACCAAGAATTGAACATGGTTACAGGGAGGTGTACATATTGATAAAACATTGCTGCATACTAACACACAACTCACAGAATGGCAGCACAGAGTACATTATATGCAAAAGTAAAGCTCAGAGAAACGCAGAATGCACAAACAGAATTATATAGCAACATACAGAAAATATATGTATAATTCAATATAATTAATGGCCACCAAAGTGAGGAAACGAGCAAGAATAACATCAAGGTTGTCATCATTAAGTAAAAATGAGCAGATCTGTATTAAGTTCTGACCTCGTGGTAAAACATCTCTCACTGCGGGGCACTGAAGACAATAGTGGTCAAGAGTGTTAGCATTAGTTCGGTCGCATAATGTACAGGAGGTGTACTGTGGCATATCTAGAGTCTGGGAGACCTGCCATAAAGGCCGATACCCCATTCTGAGCCGAGCACTAACTACATTGTTTTTCCGCACCATTAACCCGCGGTCTGCGATACTTGTAGCGACTGTGAAGGAAGTGATCATGGTGCTGTATGGACACACTGTTGGCCCTCTCCGTGTCCCTGCGCTGGACCGTCATGGCAAACCCAGCTGAGTAGATGATGTTACGTAGGCATCGGAGGGAGGGCTCAGCGTCCACAGCATGCCCATCCAGCATACAGGCCGCCTTGGCAAGACGATCCGCTGTGTCGTTGCCAGTCAGCCAATGTGGGATGGAGTCCACACAAATGACACAACAAGAGAAGCATCCCGAGCGGCTGCGAGGCGACATAGTATATCTCCCACAGCACGGCCACAGATAGGTCTTGGCGAGGATAGGGCTTGTAGGGCCGATTGGGAGTCACAAATTATTACCCCATTCACTCGTCGTCGAACAAGGAGAGTCACGGCATCCAAGATGGCATTCAGTTCACAGTAGGTGGAGCTCGACGAGGTGGGTAGTCTACGGCCAATCCATGAATCAGCCGGAAAAGAGAGAGAGAGAGAGAGAGAGAGAGAGAGAGAGAGAGAGAGAGAGAGAGAGAGAGAGAGAGAGAGAGAGAGAGAGAGAGAGAGAGAGAGAGAGAGATAATAAATATGCAAAAGCACTTTCACACACACACATACAGAAAACGAGAGAGAGAGAGAGAGAGAGAGAGAGAGAGAGAGAGAGAGAGAGAGAGAGAGAGAGAGAGAGAGAGAGAGAGAGAGAGAGAGAGAGAGAGAGAGAGAGAATAATAAGCATACAAGAGCTCTTTCACACAGGAGAAAGTAAGAGAGAGAGGGAGAAAGAGAGAGAGAGAGAGAGAGAGAGAGAGAGAGAGAGGAGAGAGAGAGAGAGAGATAATACACATACAACCGTAGTATGTGCGTGTTTTTGTGTGTATAGGAGAGTAAATTAAATTAAATTAAATTAAAAAACTTTATTTCCAATAATTACATTGGTTATTCTAATTACATTACAATATGTACAGAGTAGACAATGAATACAGTATAAGTCTCTTACATTACTTATTATAAAACAAGAAAACAGTTATGTATAACAAAATAAAATCCTAAATCCATTATCTAAAAGTCAAAAAGTATGAAAGCACATTCAAATCCTAATATCATACTTATATACATAATAAGAACAGATATAAAATAAGCGTTACAGAAATAAAATCCTAAAGGGTTAGAATATTATAACTCACTTATGGATAAAAATACAAAGCAACACAAATCTAACTTTAAATATAGTTAAAATGCAAATTACGATAAAACACATTTTAGGAAATACGTTTTAAAAAGAATCTACATAAAAGGCATGAGTTATGAAATATTTCATATGTTAAGCATCAGTAAAAGCATGTCACTATTTTTTAAAAATATATTTCTTAAGATTACTTTTAAAAGAGTACACAGAAGGCGAGTCTCTAACAGCGATTTAGAGGCTATTCCAAAATTGTGGGCCTCTAGTAGCAATTTCTCTCGACCCCAAATTCATGTATGCTCATTTTACAATCAAATTATTAGACTGTCTAGTAGTCACACCAGTTGCTGAGTTTACTGTGTCAAACTCATATAACCATCCACGCAGATAGCCTCTTACAACCTAAAAAATCAAACTACAGACATCATATTTACATTTATCATTTATTTTTAACTATCCAAGTTCTGATAAAATGGGGGAGATATGTTCGTATTTTCGAACAGTACCAATAGCAACTCGGGCTGAAAAATTCTGCAGTTTCTGGACTTTAATAAGCTGTGTTTTACTCCTAGAGCTCCATATCACAAAACAGTAATTTATAATACTTAAAGCCAGTGATTGCACCACAATTTTACGTGTCTCAGTTTCAAAGGAATCTTTCACTCTATTTAATTGAATAAGTGTCCCCATAACCTTTCTATATATTTCATCTATCTGGGTTTCAAAGGACATAAATCTATCAAAATACACTCCTAGATTTTTTACACCTTTCATTGGTTTGATTATATCCCCATTAAAATTTATACTAACGTCTTCTATCTGCGTTATATACTGGCGAGATCCAATGAAGATACAGTGGGTTTTCTTCTCAGTCAATAGGAGTCCATTTCTTTGAAAGTACAATTTAGCTCTACTTAATATATATTCAGCTCTTTGAATTAATGTTTCTAGATCGTTGATGTCTCCTTCTATTAAAATTTGTGTATCATCTGCATATTGTACAACAAAGCAGTTTGGTAAATATTTCGTCAAGTCATTAATATACATAGTAAATAAAATTGGACCAAAAATTGACCCTCGAGGAACAAAGAATGTAATATTTATTGGGGATGATGCTATATTCCCAATTTTGACAAACTGTTATCGATTAGTTAAGTAATCTTGGAACCAGCATGGATCTATATTTAGCAACTGACATTTTTTTTATTTTGATAGATCTAGAAGTAAAAGATTTTTTTTTTTATTATCAATGCTTTTTATATATTTGATCAGATATCTTCAATAGTGCTGTTTGTGTCGATAGCTTTGGTCTAAAGCCATGTTGACTCTCAGAGAGGAGATTATTTACTTCTAGGTATTGTGTCAGTTGATTAGCAACAATTTTTTCTAAGACTTTGGACAGAACTGGAAGCAAAGAAATGGGTCTATAATTAGTAATCTCATCTTCATCTCCTCCTTTGAAAGTAGGAATAGCATAAGGGGTTTTCCATAATTCTGGATAAGAGTACGCTATAATAAATAATGTAGCTCTTATAAAACGAAGTGAGATGCCATCAGACCCACATGCACTGGATTCTTTTAAACATTTTATTGTCAATATCACTCTCACAATCGACTGGAGATAGTTTGAACTGATGTAATCCATCCTGATTATTATTATTATTATTATTATTATTATTATTATTATTATTATTATTATTATTATTATTATTATTATTATTATTATTATTATTATTATTATAATTATTATTATTATTATTATTATTATTATTAATATTATTATCATTATTATCATTATTTTTATTATTATTATTATTATTATTATTATTATTATTATTATTATTATTATTATTATTATTATTATTATTATTATTATTATTATTATTATTATTATTATTATTATTACCTTCTTGATATGCATCAGGATGAATATTATAATTTCCTTCAAGTTCATTTTGAGTTTTTTCGTAAGTTATTTTTCCAACGCCTGCAAAAAATTCTTTAAAAGTCTCTGCTTTCATCAATACGTCCTCTTTAGTTTCAGATATCGGCAAATTATTGTTATTATCAGTATATAGCATCTTTTTGGCAATTTTCCAGGGAGCTGAAATGTCATGTTTATTACTTTTGAATTCATTTTTATAATACATATTTCTACTATTATCTATAGTATGTTTTACTTTCTTCTTTTGTTCTTTATAATCTTCCCTTAGTACTAAATAATATTTATTAAGTTTGAGGTTTCTCTGTAACTCATCTCTCTCTCTCATAGAATCTTTTATTTCCTCTGATATCCAAGGAGCTGGTGGATGTACTATTTCCCTTGTTACTATCGGTGCACAAATATCAATACATTTTGTCATAACTTCAGTCAATATATGAACCTGATTACTTACATTATCAGTTCTTAAAATACCATTAAGAGTGTTTATTTCATTCATTAGAAGATTACAAAGAGTTTCTTGGGAATAATTTATAAGGCAACGAAATGTTTTGAATACTGGTTTTCTTTTAAGTTTTATTATGTTTAAGGATAGAGCTATCGCCTCGTGGTCTGCCACGGGACCTGGTAATACATCCAGTTGGGTTATCATGTTCTTATTATTTGTTATCATTAAATCAAGCAAAGAGGCAGAAATTGGAGTGATTCGTGTTGGCTGGTTAATTAGTTGATCTAATTTTAGATTAGCTAGAAGTTTTTTCATTTTGTCCTGTGTTTTCCATAAATCATCATTAAAATCCCTCAAAACAGAAACAGGTTTTTTACATAAAAGCAAATTCTTAAAAGTGTCTAAAATATAAGTAAAAAAGTCAGCGCTCGCCTTAGGGTGGCGATATAAACAACCAATTACAAAAGATGGTAAATAGCGATATTGAATAGATAACCCTATGGATTCCACACCCTCATGCTTCTCACTAATATTCTTTATTTCTTTTACCTTTAAATAGTCCCTTACATATAAACAGACTCCTCCACCTCGACCATTATCTTCACAATACACATTATATGTTGGAATGTTCGCAAATTCGTTAAAAGTGTAAGGATAGAGCCATGTTTCACTAACACATAATATATCTATTTTTTGTTTTATCGCCAGTAGTTCCAGCTTATGACTTAATAAAAACTGGGCATTAACGTAATAAACATTAATATTATCTTTATGCTGTTCGGCACAATCTTCCTGGCCAGAAACCTAATTCAAATTATAATTACAAAACCTTCCCTTATGGCCGTACTCTTGACATACATTGCATCTTACTTTGTGGTCATATCTACAATTACTCTATCTATGGTTATATTCACCTCATTTAAAGCAGCCCCTCCTGTTTATATTCTTTACATAGTTGTTTGTACGGAAATACCGGCCACCTGAATGATCTCGCAACCTATCACCTCTGTTATAGTTATTACCAGCCCACTGGCGATTAATTACCCAAACAGGGCCACGCCTATTAATCAAATTACCTTTAGAGTAAGGAGTCTTATTTTGATGCACAGGTTTTCTGTTACTTATATTCAGGTTATTTTTATAGTTGCCACCACTTTCTCTGCTAAAGGTCAATGACTTATTTCTATTATCATTATTATGATGCACAGGTCTTCTGTTACTTATATTCAGGTTATTTTCATAGTTGCCACCTCTTTCTCTGTTAAGGGTCAATGGCTTATTTTTACTATCATTATTATTACTTATGCCAAACCTCTTTTGATTTACTTCTCTCCAATTACTACAAACAATATTATTTTGGCATTCAGAAGAAATGGCATCTAACAATCTGGTAGCCCGTATCCTACTTAGAATATCATAATCATTATTATCATGCCTATCATAACAATTATAATCTATATCACCAGTTCCAAGTCTAAAATATTTATCTGTGTTAATGAAAAGAGCCCCATTGTTTTTACACCATTCTGACAGTTTAGCATTATATTGAACAATTTTATCAACTAATTCATCTGATTTCAAATTAGGAACGAGTTCACATATTTTGACACTAATATCATCATAGTTACGTTTTGGATCAGCTGCAGTGGTCCCAAGGCAGTCGAGTATTTCTTCCACTGTCCTTTCCTCATCCAAGAGATCTTGAATTTCACAATATATGATACATTCCTTAAGTGGATGATTTAGATTTCCAGTAATCCAAGATTTTATCAAGTTCATGTTTGCTTCCGGGAGGGTCCTAACAATTACGTTTTCATGAAGGCCACTATTCTTTATATCCTGAAGGGACGAATTTCCTATTATTAGAGATTTCCTTGAAGATGTTTCGTTATCTTCATGAATTTCACCATCTTTATGGCTCAATGCTTCTTCCAAAATCTATATTTTCTTCTGCTAAGAAAAGTTCAGTTTTGAGCTAAGCAATTTCATTTTCCTTTTCTGCTAGACTGTTATTTACAACATACAAATTGTCATTAGTTTCTCGCATAAACTTCTCAATTCTCTCTCTCAGCTCGGTCATACTAATGTGCTCACTTCCCTTGTCTAGGCTGGCATCTGATGTTAACATATAGGAGGATGATGGGGCTTTATTAAGGCTTCTGTAGTGCACCATTAATTTATCAATAAGTTTTTCTGTTGTTGTCCAAATTCCTCCCAATTCCAG
>JAXCGZ010008785.1:10000-17500 GCA_037179515.1 Halocaridina rubra
GAAAGACTACCTCAGATACTTATGAAAATATTACGGAGTTGAAAAACAAAGCGGAAAACTTTAATAACTATTTTGCTAACGTTGGGAAATATACATATGAAAAAACATAAGAAAACATAAACTCATTGAACATGAGTAATTACTTAAATGTCAATTCTTCCTATGTAAGCACAAGGGACTACTTCAAGATAAATGCTGTCGATTGTGCTACCCTAATTCTTACCATAAAGAGCCTAAGAAACTCTGGCTCTTATGGTCCAGATGGTATACCATTACAATTCATCAGAGATGTTCTACCCATGATTGTATCTTATATTCTAGCTATTGTGAACATTTCCATTGTTACTGAAAAGTTTCCTGAATCCTGGAAAAAATCATATGTAATACCTCTGCATAAAAAGGGAGAGAGAGATGTGACAAACTATCGTCCCATTTCCCTGCTACCCATTTTCTCTAATATATTAGAATTTTTTTGTTGCATGCCAACTTATGTCATATTTAGAGTCAAATAGACTATTAGCTATTAACCAACATGGTTTCAGACCGAGACTCTCAACAGAAACTGCACTGCTCAAAGTTACGAATTGTATCTATAAAACTATAGATATGAAAAGAAAATCTCTCTGCTTGTATTATTAGACTTATCAAAAGCCTTCGACAGTGTAAGCCATGATATTCTTATAAGTAAATGTTCTAACCTAAATATTGATCCGAGCTGGTTTAGAGAGTATCTATCTAATCGCAAACAGTCAATTCGTCTAACAACATTATCTCTATGGCAGAACTTGTATCATTTGGTGCTCCACCGGAATCAATACTTTGTCCTATCCTCTTCTCCATTTACGTAATTGATTTATCTTCTTTCATTTCTGACTGCTTAGTCGTACAATATGCAAATGACGCTCATCTACTCCTTAGTGGTGATATTAATAATCTCTCAGAGCTTACCTTAATAGCAGAAAACACTCTGTCAAAAAGTGAAACCTATTTTCAAGAAATTGGGCTATTAATTAACGATAGTAAAACACAATGCTATATTTATTGGCTCATGGCTCCAAATAGCACAAATTCCAGAAAAAAACAACAATTAATTTTTGCGGTGGCAATAGCATTACACTTAGCAAAACAGTAAAAAACCTTGGAATTCACTTTGATAACTACATGTTGTTTGATTCCCATATAGATAAAGTATGCAAAAAGGTTACATAATCATAAATGTACCAATTACGTATAAAAGACAATTTTGAGATTACCACTCGAATAACTGTTGTGGAATTTCTAGCCCTAAGTCACATTAATTACTGTATAACTTTTTGGCAAGCTACCACTAAGACTCAGAGAAACAGAAACAGAAGCTTATTAAATTTTCAGCTCGAGTTGTCCTGGGAGGAAAAACGATATATGACCACATCACACCAGCTCTCAAGAAACTTGGGTGACTGCGGGCAGAAAACAAGGTTGTTTATGCTATTTATGTCTTCTTATACAAAATTTTGAACTACCATTATCCTAGCTGGCTATTTGATTTAAAAACAGTCATGGGTATAAGGGGACCCATCAGAATACAGAGTAGTGAGCTCTGTATTCAGAGAACAGACACAGAAGCAGATTCAAAGATTATCACTAATTAAGGGCCAACACTCTGGAACTACATTCCAGAGCATCTTAAAAATTCATCCTCCATCGCAGCTTTCAAAGGCAAACTATATATTTTTCTGTTCGACAAATAGTTACAACTCACACATTAACTAAACTTTAATGATTTAATGCAGTTTCCCTTGACACTAACCTCTAATGACCTCTAGTTCCAGCACCAGCCATATCAAAATATCGATACCTATCCACTCCGTCCAAACAAGGATGGAATTGAAAATCCGTTTCCACATCCTCACTAATTCTTCTAGTTTCGAGCGATGGTGTGTCTAATTCCCTCAACCTCCCCTCTTAACTTAAAATAGAAATTGTGCATTTCTGGCATCAATTTTATTTATGAGTTCTTTCAAGTGTGGATTCCGAAAGGGGGCTACATATTCAAGTTTTGGCTTCACATATGTTATATAAAGAATTTTCAACATTTCTTTAACCATGTGTCTGTAGGCTACCATTACATATGCTAAGAATCCATATGCTGCCCATACTATGCCACTTATATGCATTTCTGGAGACAAATCTGCCAATATATATATTTCTTGATCTCTCTCATTCTCCATCTCTTGAAGCTCTGTTCCTGATATTGAGAATCCAAGCTGGGCTTTCTTGCACTTGTACCCATTCTCAATACCTTACATTTTGAAGTATTGAATTTCATTGGCCACTTTTCAGTCGACTTATACAGACAATTTAGGTCTTCCTGAAGTTCCCTATCATTGCATTTTTCTTCTTCGCAATCTTTGCATTAGCTGCAAACATATTCATGGATGAATTTACAGACTCTGGTAGGTCATTTATGTATACAATGAGCAAAAGTGGCGCTAAAACTGTACCCTGTGGAGCACAACTACCAACGCTTCTCCATGCAGGCATTGAGTGTCCTACTCCAGCCCATTATTCCCTCCCTTTAAAGTAAGTTTTAATCAATTTCATGACTTTTCCAAGTATTTTCACCATTACTTGTAGCTTTTTAATAAGTCTCCTGTGTGGGACCGTATCAAATGCCGTCTGTAAATTGAGGAATATGCATTCCACCCAGCCCTAATTCTCCTGTAAGATCCGGCTTACCACATCATAAAATTCTAATAAGTTTGTTACTCTTGATGTGTCTTCTCTGGAGCCATGTTGTCTTCATACGCTGACAGAGTGTAGAAAGCTCACGTGCCGGAATACAAAATGTTGAAGGATTAGGTTAAGTTATGTTAGGTTAAATTAAGTTAGGTTATGTTAGGTTAGGTTAGGGTCTTTCGACACTGATTTTTGACCTTTTCGCTTTTGACATTATGTCTTTCGACACATTTTGTTTTCGACACTCTGTTTTACTAACTGTTGTTTCACTGACAAAGCGATCATGGATTAAAAGTGAAGAGAGTTGTATTTTCTTAGTAGTTTCTTCATAAGTTTTTAAACTATGCTGGTCAAGGAAATTGGCCTATAGCTTAGAGCTGCATCCCTCCTTCCCTTTTTGAATTTGGTATCACATTTGTTTTCTTCTAATATCTTGAAATTACCCCAAATTCTAGCGACTTTCAAATATGATGCATAGCACCACCGATATTAGTATAGCACATTTCTTGAGTACATAAGGGATATATCGTCAGTACCTGTAAGATAATGGACATCCAAATATATCAGTGCTTTGCATATCTCTGTGGATGAGAAGAGGATATTCTCCAATACCACCTATGAACTCCTATCACTACAAATGTGAGGGGGTAAGGTATTCTCTGCAGTGAACACTGACTGAAATTCTTTGTTCAATTCTTCATAGATCTCTCTATCGTTCTCAATGATGCTTCCTTCGCTCTCTTTACCTTGAAAAACTGCTCTTTGACGTTCAGTTTTCCTCGAATAAAGCTGTGTAAAAGCTTGGGAATTTCTTTGAACTTCCAGATGACATCCTTTTTATAATTTCTCTATGCCTCTCTTCTTTTAATTAGTTAATCGCTTCTTGCTCTTTTATGAGTGTGCCAGATATTTAAATTTGTTCTCCTCCTATTCCATTCCAAGCATTTGTCTCTCCACTCCTTAGCTCTCTTACACTCATTATTGAACCATTTCATTCTGACATGAATAACTCCTATTTTGGTGGAAGATATGCAACAAGTGACTATCTTCCCGTATTCCGCACAGAAGATTTCCTAAAATTCTTGTTAAATAAGATTCTCCGGTCAATGACTGCAAAAAGCTAATTAATTTTAATGTAATCTCTTTTAGTGTTAGTTCCTATTCCCGTCATTCTCACTGCCTCTGATATTAGGCAAAACATCTTCGATGACAACTCCAACAACAAAACACGGTGGTCATATTTTTCAGTTGGTGGTTTGTGGTTCACACTCAATTTTTTTTCGATATCCAACACCATTATCAGTGAATACTAGGTCAAGCAGTGATGGCTCATCTCCACCCCCGGCCCTTCTTTGTTCCAGTACATGTTGGTGTAGGAGATTCCTTTGTACACAACCTAGGAATCTTGCTCCATATGATTCCTCTCCACTGTGTGAGTCAAGCCTTATCCTATCTAGCACTCTATGATTAAAATCTCCTATAATCAGTATTCTACACTTTCACACCAGTGTGATATTAACAAATGAGTTTATGACTTTGATGGTATCTGTATGATTTTCCTTATAAATTTCTGGTCTATATTGATTCCTGGGTTAAATACAACTTGTTCCAGTTTTACGTCATGGACTCCTTTTTCTACCAAAGGCTAGGACGGTTGCCTTCATGCAAAGGACTCGGCAGATGTAATTGTCACCCTCTGTAAATCTCAGTCCATGATTGCACGCAAACAATTGACCTGCCTCCTCAGAGTCGCGGACACTACCATTTTGCCATGGAGACTACTTACTACCTCCTCGCTTAGCGAATTCTGATAGTTCCTAAAAAAGGTACTTCCTTACATCCTGCAATAAAGATTTCTTACGAAGTTTCAAACTATGACCGTTTCAAGTCTTGGACCAGCCATATCTATATATCGATCAATATCCACTCTGTCAAAACCATGAAGGAATTAACAAATTGTTACCACATCCCCTCTATTTCTTCTAACTCCAAGTGATGGTAAGTCTAATTCTCTCAACCTTTCCTCCTAACTGAGATTGCGTATTTCTGGCGCCATTATCATGACATATATTTGAACGTTTTCCTTGTCCATTTGCCTGAAGGCTATCCTTATATTTACTAAGAAAACATAAGATGTTATTACTATGTCATTTATGTACATTTCCGGAGACCAATTTGCAGGTATGTTTACTCCTAGGTCTCTCTCATTCTCCGTCTCTTAAAGTTTTGCTCCTGCTATTGAGTATCCTAGTTTGGGCCTTCTTGCACTTGTACCCATCCTCATTACCTTAAATTTTGAAGTGTTGACTTTCATTATCCATTTTTCAGAGTATTCATGCAGACTGGTTCCTGAAGCACTCTACCATTGATTTTATCTCTTATTTTCCTTTCAATTATTACATCATCTGCAAACATATTCACGTATGTGTAATTACTTACCTGTGCTTACGGGAAAGAGCCCTATGGTCAAAACTCCACATCACCTGGTCGATTCTTGTTTTGTGTTCATTGATGCTTATCATATTTGTCTTGAAAACTATAAATTGAGCTAGCATAAACTACCTCCTCGCTTATCGAATTATAGTCATCAATTACTTTTATGCTATAAACTTACTTCCTTACGTCCTGAAAATAAGCTTTATTATGAAGATTCAAACTATGACTTCTAGTTCTACCATCAGCCATATCAAAATATCGATCCCTATCCACTCCATCAAAACAATGAAGGAATTGAATATCCGTTTGCATATTCTCACTAATTCTTCTAGCTTTGAGCGATGGTAGGTCTAATTACCTCAACCTCCCCTCATAACTGAAATTTTGCATTTCTGGCACCAGTTTTGTGGTATGTCTTTGATCTCTTTCCGGCTTATTTATGGGCAATTTCATGTGTGGATACCGAAAGGGGGCTACATATTCAAATTTTAGCTTCACATATGTTACATAAAGAATTTTCAACATTTCCTTAACCAAGTGTCTGTAGGCTACCCTTACATATGTTAAGAATCCATATGCTGCCCTTACTATGCCATTTATATACATTTCTGGAGACAAATCTGCCAATATATTTACTCTTTGATCTCTCTCATTCTCCATCTCTTGAAGCTCTGTTCCTGATATTGAGAATCCAAGCTGGGCTTTCTTGCACTTGATCCCATTCTAAATACCTTGCATTTTGAAGTTTTGAATTTCATTAGCCACTTTTCTGTCGACTCATACAGACTATTTAAGTCATCCTGAAGTTCCGTATCATTGCTTTTTTCTTCTTCACAATCTTTGCATCAGCTGCAAGCATATTCATGGATGAATTTACAGACTCTGGTAGGTCATTTACGTATACAAGGAACAAAAGTGGCACTAAAACTGAACCCTGTGGAGCGCCACTACTAAAGTCTCTCCATGCAGACATTGAGTGTTCTACTCCAGCCCATTATTCCCTCCCTTTAAAGTAAGTTTCAGTCCATTCCATGAATTTTCCAAGTATTTTCACTATATCTTGTAGCTTTTTACAAAGTCTCCTGTGTGGGACCGTATCAAATGCTTCTGTAAATCTAGGAATATGGATTCCGCCCAGCCCTAACTTTCCTGTAAGATCCGGCTTACCTCATCATAAAATTCTTATAAGTTTGTTACTCTTGATGTGTCTTCTCTGAAGCTAATTTTCTCCATACGCTGCCACCGTGTTGCGAAAGTTCAAGTGCCGAAATACAAAATGTTGAAGGATTAGGTTAGGTTATGTTAGGTTAAATTAGGTTAAGTTAAGTTAGGTTAGGTTAGGTTCTTTTGACACTTTCGACCCTTTCACTTTCGTCATTTCGTCATTCGACACTTTGGTTTTCGACACTCTCTCCAACTATCTGTTGTCTCACTTACTAAAGGATCATAGATTAAAAGTGAAGAGAGATGCATTTTCTTAGAAGTTTTTTCATAAGTTTTCAAACTATGCTGGTCAAGGAAATTGGACTATAGATTAGAGCTGCATCCCTTCTTCCCTTTTCGAAATTGGTATCACATTTTCTTGCTTCCAATATCTTGAAATTACCCCAAATTGTAGCGACTTTCAAATATGATACATAACACCACCGATATTGGTATAGCATATTCTTGAGTACATAAGGGGATATATCACCAGTACCTGTAGGTTAATAGGTATCCAATTCCATCAGTGCCTTGCATATCTCTGTGGCTGAGAAGAGGATATTCACCAATACCACCCATGAACTCCTTAGGTAATCGTTTCTTGCTCTTTTATGAGTGTGCCAGACATTTAATTTTTTTCTCCTCCTATTCCATTCCCAGCATTTGTCTCTCCACTCCTTAGCTCTCTTACACTCATTATTGGACCATTTCATTCTGACCTGAATAACTCCTATTTTGGTGGAAGGTGTGCAAGAAGTGACTACCTTCCCATATTCTTCTCAAAAGATTTCCTAAATTTCTTGTTAAATACGATTCTCTAGTCAATAACTGCAAAGATCTAATTAATTTTGATGTAATCTCTCTTTGGTTAGCTTCTATTCCCGTCATTCTCAGAGCCTCTGCTATTAGGCAAAACATCTTCGATTTTAATTTCATCAACAATACACGGTGGTATTTTTTTTTCAATTGGTGGTTCGGGGTTTCACACTCATTTTTTTTTCGATATTCAACACCATCATCAGTGAACACTAGGTCAAGCAGTGATGGCTCATCTCCACCCTCGGCCCTCCTTTGTTCCAGAACATGTTGGTGTAGGAGATTCCCTTGTACACAACCTAGTAATCTTGCTCCAATTGATTCCTC
>JAXCGZ010008786.1:0-5000 GCA_037179515.1 Halocaridina rubra
ATATAACCAAATAAGCTCATTACAAATGTGAAAACATGAATCATTTTTTTCTTTGACCTGGACTTGAGCCTAGGATTTATAATTACTAAGTCAAGGCGCTACCAATTACACACCACAGAATTTTAAAAGGAATCCAACCTTATAGCTTATATCTGCTATACTTTGGAATGAACGCATTCTATCTGAATGACACAGTGTTTGTGTTACAAATTCCCCAACCACACTCGTGGCTTCATTTTCGCATTTAATTCAATTCCCAATCACATTCGGGCTATACAATTACCAAATAAGCACATTACATATGTAAACATATGAATAATTTTTTACCCCGACCGGGACTTAAACCTTTGACTTCTAACTACTAATTCAAGGCGCTACCAGCTACACACCACAGAGGGTTAAAAATAGTCAAACCTATAGCTTTTATCTGTTATGCTTAGGACTGAACGCATTTTATCTGAATGCCACAATGTTCATATTACAGATTCCCCAACCTCACTCGTGGCTTCATTTTTGCATTTAATTCAATTCCCAATATTATTCGGGCTATACAATAACCTAATAAACACATTACACATGTGAAAACATGAATCATTTTTTACCCCGACTGGGACTTGAACCTAGGACTTATAATTACTATGTCAAGGCGCTACCAACTGCACACCACAGAAGGTTGTGGCATCCAGATAATATATATATATATATATATATATATATATATATATATATATATATATATATATATATATATATATATATATATATATATATATATATATATATATATATATATATATATATATATATATATATATATATATATATATATATATATATATATATATATATATATATATATATATATATATATATATATATATATATATATATATATATATATATATATATATATATATATATATATATATATATATATATATATATATATATATATATATATATATATATATATATATATATATATATATATATACATATATATATATATATATATATATATATATATATATATATATATATATATATATATATATATATATATATATATATATATATATATAGTTATATAGTTATATAGTTATATTCCCCCTGAGGGGGGGGTAGAATGTTTTCTCTCTGTTCCCCTGTGTTGTAAAATTTACTAAATGGGGTGGAGCGGGGGATTGGAAATCCCCTTCTCTCTATTTTTCATCTTGCGAGTAGCCAAGAAATGAGGGAGTATTCTTGCAGAAGAGATCCAGCAAGAACTCTAATAATGGGTCTCTGAATGTAAGTTGTTGTATTGTAATCAAAGTAAGAGGGAGGTGATTTAGAGTATGTTTGTAGAGAGAAAGATAGTTGTAATTGCAATGAGTGAAACTAAGGTAAAAGGGAATGATGAGGTAACATTTGGAAGTGTAGTAGGTAGGGTTTCTGGAGTTGAAATGGAGAGGAAGAGAGGGAGTGGCTCTGTTAGTAAGTGAAGAGATAAATAAGGTGTGGTGGAGTGTAAGGATATATCATCTCGAAAAGTAGTGGCTAATGTGAGACTGAGATTAGAGATTTGGGCATTTGAAAGCTAATATGGCAGTGGTAGTGAAAGAAGTGATGAAGAGAGAGGAGAATTTTGGGTGAAATTAAACAAGTGCACGGAAGTCTTGGGAATGGAAGTGAAAGTGGTGTTGGTGGGAGATTTGAATGCTAGAGTAGGGAATGAACCTATGGATGGTGTAACTGGGAACTTTGGAGTAACTGGTAAGAATGAGAGAGGAGAGAAAATTATAGAAATATGTATTGAGATAGAGATATTGACTGCTAATACTCTATTTAAAACGAAGGATGTGCAAAAGTATTCGTAAGTCAGAGTAGATAATGCAGAGTATTTGACAGAACATTAATGGAGTATGTTGTGACGTACAGGAGGGTGATTGGAAGAGTATTGAATATGAATGTACTGATAGGCGCTAGTGGTGGAATATCTGATCAATGTTTAGTGGAATTTTGAGTGAGAGTGGGAGAAAAGTAGAGAAATAGGAGAAGGGAGAGAGGTGCTAAAAGTGAGTGAATTGAACAAGATAAAGAAAGAATGTGAGCATAACGCTAGTCTGAGGAATGTGTGGAATGTAGTAAAAGAGAAAGTGTAGGAGGTAGTGGAAGAAGAAAGGGATTGTTTAATAACAAATAAAGTGCAAATTACAACGTACTGCGACATAGTTCCAGCTAGGTTGCTGATCATGGCCCGATTATAGCTATGCTAAGTATTAACATCCCCAAGAAAAGCATTTTTTTAAATTTTCTGGTGCATTTGAAAATTACTCCCATGATATTTTTTGTGAAGCATTAATTATCAACAGTCATATCCTTATTAATATACTAAACACAGATAATGTTGAACTGCAAGTTTAAATTTTATAAAAAAAAAAAATCCTTCATGAATTTTAGATAACTGACCACTCTCTCTATCATGAAAAATAGCCCACCCCTGAACCCCTTGGTTAAGTAATGACATTAAAGGGGCAATGCAAATAAGAAAACAGATAGAAAAAGACCTCAAAACAAATAGATATGATATGTCTCATCGTCAATGATACAGAGCCGTAAAGAAATGTGTCAGAAATCTCATTGATATAAGCAAAAAAGAAATCTACAGATAATAATTTCTAGACTTTAAACATGATACAGCACCAACATGGAAAGTAATAACAACTATGATTCCCAATGAAAAGAATATCTCGTAAGATCATTAAAATATTATTGAGTTAAGACAAAGCTGAAAACTTTAACATATATTATGCAAATGTTGGAAAAATTACATATAAAAAAACACACGAAAACATAAACTACGTGAACATGTTTAATTACTCAAATCACTATTCTTCCAGAATGAACACAGCGGAGTATTTTAAACTTAATCGCGTTGACTGTACTACAATTTTCTTACCATAAAGATACTAAGAAACACAGGCAATTGTGGTCCAGTTAGGATACCATTTCGATTTATAAGAGATGCTTTACCTGTGACTGCATTTTATATCACAATGATTGTAGACACCTCCATTGTTACTGGCAGGTTTCTTGATTCTTGTAGTAACTCACATGTGACAAACTATCGCCCCAATTCCCTACTACACATTTTTTCTAGAATATTAAGGAAAATTGTCCCTGACGAGCTAATGTCATTTCTTTAGAGAAAGTATTAGCTGAATATCAGCATGGCTTCAGACCAAAGTTTCCTTCTGGAGAAGCACTGCTCAAAGTTACAAACACAATTAGTACAATCCTTTTTTTCTATATACGTAAATGATATATCTAATTTCATACCTGACTGTTTAGTTGTACAATATGCAAATGACACTCAGCTATTCCATATTAGTGGTATTAATTATCTCGTATAGTTAACTTTATGAGCAGAAAACACTTTTTGAAAATCAAAACTTATTTTCAAGAAAACGAGTTACTGATTAACGAAAATAAAATATAATTCATGTTTATTGATTTAATGTATCATATAGCACAGATTCCAGAAAACACTACAATTAAATTTGGTAGCAATAGCATCATCTTAGCAAAGCTGTCAAAAATATCGGAATATACTTTGATAACTACATGTTCTTAATTTTCATATTGCTGAGGTCTGCAAAAAGGCAGTTATCACGTATAAAAGACAATTTTGAGACTACCACTTGAATAATGGTTATTCAATGGTTTTTCAATATTGATTATTGGATAACTGTATGGGGAGCTACATATAAGCCTCAGATTATACCACATTATATCGGCTCTCAAAGAACTTGGATGGCTGCGGGCAAAGAAAAAAAAATCACTTACGCTGTATACGTGTTCATATTCAACATTTTGAGCCATCAGTATCCTAAATGGCTATTTAGCTTACCAGGCTTCCGTTATATAAGGAGAATCACCACTAGACAAGGAAATGAGCTCTTAATTCCTAGAACAAAGAAAGAATCAGGTTTAACAATGATTACTATTAGAGTCCAATACACTGGAACGATATTTCAGGGCATATTGAAGACTCATCCTCCTTCATGCTTTTCAGAGGCAAACTATATAGTTTTCTTTAACACAAGTAGAGATACTGCTCATACACTAATCAAATTAAATGGTGTCATGATATTTTCCCCAAAACTATCAATGACATATGTAAGCTGATATTACCTTCTCTGATCTCCAAGCTTATTAATTAATTATTATCATTAATGTAATTGTGATGATATCGATGATGAGGGTCACTAGTACTTGTAACTATTTGGCATATAACTTGCTATTACCGTTTTTTATATTTAAACATTAGCATACTCAATATTATTACTAATCCAAAAACTCTGATGATGTTTCTGATATGGATACTAACTACTATTATTGGTGTCACTATTACTCTTAACTATTATATGCAGTCCAGTTCGAATCTCCATAATTCTATTTTTTTTTTATTTATGACTATGGCAAAAAGACGGGCAAAAAAAAAAAACCCTCATCGGGTCTGGGTACGAAAAAAATAAAGTAAAGAGAAAGAGAGATGGGAGTGTTATGACTTGTCAGATTTCAAGGGATAATGAGATATTTGTAACTAATATAAAAGAATATTCGGTCTTGCTGTGAGCACAGACAAAGAATAATCATGAACCAAAAGTTTTGTATGACTAATTACTTTATATGTGTATTTCAGGCATTGCAATGAGATATGTATTACTATTATTTTACTTTATAATTTGCGTTCTTCTTCTTCTTCTTCTTCTTCTTCTTCTTCTTCTTCTTCTTCTTCTTCTTCTTCTTCTTCCTCATCTTCTTCTTCTTCTTCTTCTTCTTCTTCTTCTTCTTCTTCTTCTTCTTCTTCTTCTTCTTATTATTATTATTATTATTATTATTATTATTATTATTATTATTATTATTATTATTATTATTATTATTATTATTATTATTATTATTATTATTATTATCATTATTAGCATTATTGTTATTATGTTAATTATTATTTATAA
>JAXCGZ010008786.1:17500-22574 GCA_037179515.1 Halocaridina rubra
ATATATATATATATATATATATATATATATATATATATATATATATATATATATATATATATATATATATATATATATATATATATATATATATATATATATATATATATATATATATATATATATATATATATATATATATATATATATATATATATATATATATATATATATATATATATATATATATATATATATATATATATATATATATATATATATATATATATATATATATATATATATATATATATATATATATATATATATATATATATATATATATATATATATATATATATATATATATATATATATATATATATATATATATATATATATATATATATATATATATATATATATATATATATATATATATATATATATATATATATATATATATATATATATATATATATATATATATATATATATATATATATATATATATATATATATATATATATATATATATATATATATATATATATATATATATATATATATATATATATATATATATATATATATATATATATATATATATATATATATATATATATATATATATATATATATATATATATATATATATATATATATATATATATATATATATATATATATATATATATATATATATATATATATATATATATATATATATATATATATATATATATATATATATATATATATATATATATATATATATATATATATATATATATATATATATATATATATATATATATATATATATATATATATATATATATATATATATATATATATATATATATATATATATATATATATATATATATATATATATATATATATATATATATATATATATATATATATATATATATATATATATATATATATATATATATATATATATATATATATATATATATATATATATATATATATATATATATATATATATATATATATATATATATATATATATATATATATATATATATATATATATATATATATATATATATATATATATATATATATATATATATATATATATATATATATATATATATATATATATATATATATATATATATATATATATATATATAGTACATCTTCGCTTCTGTTTGTGTTTTATTTATGGGCCTTTTTTTGCTTCATATATATATATATATATATATATATATATATATATATATATATATATATATATATATATATATATATATATATATATATATATATATATATATATATATATATATATATATATATATATATATATATATATATATATATATATATATATATATATATATATATATATATATATATATATATGTATATATATATATATATATATATATATATATATATATATATATATATATATATATATATATATATATATATATATATATATATATATATATATATATATATATATATATATATGTATAAATATCTATTTATATATATATATATTGATATAAATATATATACATACACATACATACTATATATATATATATATATATATATATATATATATATATATATATATATATATATATATATATATATATATATATATATATATATATATATATATATATATATATATATATATATATATATATATATATATATATATATATTTAAATATTATTCATGTTTTCACATATGTAATGTCCTTGCTTGGTTATATACATATATATATATATATATATATATATATATATATATATATATATATATATATATATATATATATATATATATATATATATATATATATATATATATATATATATATATATATATATATATATATATATATATATATATATATATATATATATATATATATATATATATATATATATATATATATATATATATATATATATATATATATATATATATATATATATATATATATATATATATATATATATATATATATATATATATATATATATATATATATATATATATATATATATATATATATATATATATATATATATATATATATATATATATATATATATATATATATATATATATATATATATATATATATATATATATATATATATATATATATATATATATATATATATATATATATATATATATATATATATATATATATATATATATATATATATATATATATATATATATATATATATATATATATATATATATATATATATATATATATATATATATATATATATATATATATATATATATATATATATATATATATATATATATATATATATATATATATATATATATATATATATATATATATATATATATATATATATATATATATATATATATATATATATATATATATATATATATATATATATATATATATATATATATATATATATATATATATATATATATATATATATATATATATATATATATATATATATATATATATATATATATATATATATATATATATATATATATATATATATATATATATATATATATATATATATATATATATATATATATATATATATATATATATATATATATATATATATATATATATATATATATATATATATATATATATATATATATATATATATATATATATATATATATATATATATATATATATATATATATATATATATATATATATATATATATATATATATATATATATATATATATATATATATATATATATATATATATATATATATATATATATATATATATATATATATATATATATATATATATATATATATATATATATATATATATATATATATATATATATATATATATATATATATATATATATATATATATATATATATATATATATATATATATATATATATATATATATATATATATATATATATATATATATATATATATATATATATATATATATATATATATATATATATATATATATATATATATATATATATATATATATATATATATATATATATATATATATATATATATATATATATATATATATATATATATATATATATATATATATATATATATATATATATATATATATATATATATATATATATATATATATATATATATATATATATATATATATATATATATATATATATATATATATATATATATATATATATATATATATATATATATATATATATATATATATATATATATATATATATATATATATATATATATATATATATATATATATATATATATATATATATATATATATATATATATATATATATATATATATATATATATATATATATATATATATATATATATATATATATATATATCAAATAAGCACATTACATATGTGAAAACATGAATAATTTTTTTACCCCGACCGGGACTCGAACCTAGGACTTATGATTACTAAGTCAAGGCGCTACCACTACACCACAGAAGGTTAAAAGGAACCCAACCTTATAGCTTATATCTGCTATACTTGGGAATGAACGCATTCTAACTGAATGCCACTATGTTCATTTTACAGATTCCCCAACCTCACTCGTGGCTTCATTTTAGCATTTAATTCAATTCCCAATCTCATTCGGGCATGAAATATCAAATAAGCACATTACATATGTGAAAACATGAATAATTTTTTTACCCCGACCGGGACTCGAACCTAGGACTTATGATTACTAAGTCAAGGCGCTACCACTACACCACAGAAGGTTAAAAGGAACCCAACCTTATAGCTTATATCTGCTATACTTGGGAATGAACGCATTCTAACTGAATGCCACTATGTTCATTTTACAGATTCCCCAACCTCACTCGTGGCTTCATTTTAGCATTTAATTCAATTCCCAATCTCATTCGGGCATGAAATATCAAATAAGCACATTACATATGTGAAAACATGAATAATTTTTTTACCCCGACCGGGGTTCGAGTCCCGGTCGGGGTAAAAAAATTATTCATGTTTTCACATATGTAATGTGCTTATTTGATATTTCATGCCCGAATGAGATTGGGAATTGAATTAAATGCTAAAATGAAGCCACGAGTGAGGTTGGGGAATCTGTAAAATGAACATAGTGGCATTCAGTTAGAATGCGTTCATTCCCAAGTATAGCAGATATAAGCTATAAGGTTGGGTTCCTTTTAACCTTCTGTGGTGTAGTGGTAGCGCCTTGACTTAGTAATCATAAGTCCTAGGTTCGAGTCCCGGTCGGGGTAAAAAAATTATTCATGTTTTCACATATGTAATGTGCTTATTTGATATTTCATGCCCGAATGAGATTGGGAATTGAATTAAATGCTAAAATGAAGCCACGAGTGAGGTTGGGGAATCTGTAAAATGAACATAGTGGCATTCAGTTAGAATGCGTTCATTCCCAAGTATAGCAGATATAAGCTATAAGGTTGGGTTCCTTTTAACCTTCTGTGGTGTAGTGGTAGCGCCTTGACTTAGTAATCATAAGTCCTAGGTTCGAGTCCCGGTCGGGGTAAAAAAAATTATTCATGTTTTCACATATGTAATGTGCTTATTTGATATTTCATGCCCGAATGAGATTGGGAATTGAATTAAATGCTAAAATGAAGCCACGAGTGAGGTTGGGAAATCTGTAAAATGAACATAGTGGCATTCAGTTAGAATGCGTTCATTCCCAAGTATAGCAGATATAAGCTATAAGGTTGGGTTCCTTTTAACCTTCTGTGGTGTAGTGGTAGCGCCTTGACTTAGTAATCATAAGTCCTAGGTTCGAGTCCCGGTCGGGGTAAAAAAAAAAATTATTCATATATATATATATATATATATATATATATATATATATATATATATATATATATATATATATATATATATATATACATATATATAAAAATATATGTATATATATATATATATATATATATATATATATATATATATATATATATATATATATATATATATATATATATATATATATATATATATATATATATATATATATATATATATATATATATGTAGATATATATATATATATATATATTCATATATATATATATATATATA
>JAXCGZ010008787.1:0-17500 GCA_037179515.1 Halocaridina rubra
TCAAACTATGACCTCTAGTTCTAGAGCCAGCCATATCGAAATATCGATCCCTAGCCACTCTATCATAACCATGAAGGAATTTAAAGACTGTCACCATATCCCCCCTTACTCTTCTAGCTTCGAGTGATGGCAAGTCTAATTCCCTCAGCCTCTCATCATAACCGAGATTGCGTATTTCTGGCACCAGTTTCGTGGCATGTCTTTGAACTTTTTCAAGCTTAGCTATGTGCTTTTTCAAGTGCGGATTCCAAAAGGGGGCTGCATATTCGAGTTTTGGCCTCACATAGGTTACATAAATATTTCTGAACATTTCCTTGTCCATGTGCCTGAAGGCTACCCTTACATTTGATAAGAATGCATATGCTGCCCTTACTACGCCATTTATATGTATTTCTGGAGACAAATCTGCCAATATGTTTACTCCTAGATCTCTCTCATTTTCTGTCTCCTGAAGTTGTACTCCAGCCACCGAGTAGTCAAGCTTGGGCCTTCTTGCACTTGTACCCATTCTCATTACCTTACATTTTGAGGTATTGAATTTCATTAGCCACTTTTCTGACCACTCATGCAGATTATTTAGATCCTCCTGAAGTTCTCTACCATTGTTCTCGTTTTTTACTTTCTTCACAATCTTTGCATCATCTGCAAACATATTCATGAATGAATTTACAGACTCTGGTAAGTCATTTACATATACAAGGAACAAAAGTGGCCCTAAAACTGAACCCTGTGGAACTCCACTACTAACTCTTCTCCA
The DNA here is from genome assembly GCA_037179515.1 of Halocaridina rubra. Classification (NCBI taxonomy): domain Eukaryota; kingdom Metazoa; phylum Arthropoda; class Malacostraca; order Decapoda; family Atyidae; genus Halocaridina; species Halocaridina rubra. Next base: position 758 of record JAXCGZ010008787.1, read on the forward strand.
TTCAGACACTGAGTGTCTTACTCTAACCCTCTGTTCCCTTCCTTCTAAGTAAGTTTTTATCCATTCCAAGACATTTCCACCTATTCTAGCCATTGATTGCAGCTTCCTAATAAGTCTCCCATGTGGAACAGTGTCAAACGCTTTCTGGAAGTCTAGGAATATGCAATCTGCCCAGCCCTCTCTTTCCTGTAAGATTTGGCTTACCTCATCATAAAATTCTAATAAGTTTGTTACTGTTGATCTTCCTTCTCTGAAGCCATGTTGCCTCACTGACAAAAAGTTGAAGGATTCCAAGTGAAGAGAGATATGTTTCCTTAGTAGTTTCTCCATAACTTTGCAAACTATGCTGGTCAAGGAAACTGGTCTATAGTTCAGAGCCGTATCCCTCCTTCCCTTTTTGAAGATAGGTATCACATTTGCTTGTTTCCAGCATCTTGGAATCTCCCCCGACTCCAATGACTCCTTAAATATGATACTTAGTGCCACTGATATTGTGTTTGCGCATTTTTTAAGCACATGAGGGGATATGTCATCAGGACCTGTAGCTTTATGAACATCTAAATCCATCAGCGCTTTGCATACCTCTGTGGCTGTAAGGTTGATGTTCTCTAATACCGGCCCTTGAGCTTCTATCACTGCAATCTGAGGGGGTGGGGTATTTTCTACTGTAAATACTGACTGAAACTCCTTGTTCAATTCTTTGCAGATCTCTTCGTCCGTCTCAGTGATGCTTCCATCCGCTCTCTTTAGCCTTAAAACCTGTTCTTTTACCTTCAGTTTTCCTCTGATAAAGCTGTGGAAAAGCTTGGGATTTTCTTTCGCCTTCCTGGTGATGTCCCTCTCATAATCTTTCTCTGCCTCTCTCCTTTTACTTAGGTAGTCATTTCTTGCTCTTTTGTAGGTTTGCCAGGCATTTATGTTTTTTCTCCTCCTATACCTTTTCCAGCATTTGTCTCTCCACTCCTTAGCTCTTTTACACCCATTATCGAACCATTTCTCTCTGGCATGAATTACACCTACTTTGGTGACAGGTATGCAGCAATCTACAATCTTCCCATATTTCTCACAAAAGATGTCATACATTTCTTGTACAGATTTGTTGTAAAATAAGGTTCTCCAGTCAATAACTGCAAAAAGCTCATTCATTTTGATGTAATCTCCTTTCTGATAGTTCCTCCTCATGTCCTCAGTGCCTCTACTCTCAGGAAGAATGTCTTCAATGATATACTCCATCAACAACACACAGTGGTCACTCTTTCCAATTGGTGGTTCATACTCAATATTTTCAATATCCAACACATTATCTGTGAACACCAGATCAAGTAGTGATGGCTCATCCCCACCCCTGGCTCTTGTTGGTTCCATTACATGTTGGTGTAGGAAATTCCCTTGTACGCAATCTAGGAATCTTGCCCCAAAGGAGTCCTCACCACTGTGTGGGTCAAGATTTATCCAATCTATCTCTTTATGATTAAAGTCTCCCATAATCAAAATCCTACATTTTTTCTCCCGCGCCATGTTAACAACTGAGTTTATGACTTCAATCGTACCTATATGACTTTCCTCATAAATTTCAAGCCTATTTTGGTTCCTTGGTGGGTTGTATACAACAGTTATTATAATGCTCTCTGACCCAGTATTTATGCGAGCAACAAGAAATTCCCTGAACTCACTTTCTATAGCCAAGTTTATCTCTTCAACTTGAATCCTCTCACTTATGAGCAGTGCTATCCCTCCACCAGTCCTCTCAGATCTTTCGACCCTTAGTATTCTGAAGCCCTTAGGAAAAACTGTGACACTGTTTATGTCCTCACTCAACTTAGTCTCTGTAATTGCTACTATATCTGCCTTACTGTTGTGAATCCTATCTTTTAATTCTACTGCCTTACCAGCTAATCCATCAGCATTTGTGTATAACAATCTTAATGAGGCCCCATCCCCTGATCTTCTGTCATTATCTTCTTTATCTCCCCTTTGTCTGGAAGTATTCCGTAACGAAAATTTTTCTTCTCTTCTTCATTTCTTCCATCATTTAACCTTCTTGCCTCTTGCAACAAGTTTTTGATCTTTCCCATCTCTTCCTGTGTTCTGTATCGTCTAATGAACACTTCTTTGCATTCTTGAAGGTCTTTTAGACTTTTTTTTCTCAACAATATTTCCCTACATGTCTCCCCTCTCTCAAAGGTTACTTTTGTTGGTCTCGGCTTTCCTTCCCTCGAATATTTACCTAGTTGGTGTATGTTTACAATATCCTCAGGACCACATACTACTCCAAGCTTTCTTATCAGGTCTACAACCCTAGCTTTATTTTCTTCAAGTCTCCCCTGCCATGTTGGCTCCTGGGATTCACTTATGCCTGAGATTACCACTGTCTTCTCCTTATCAAGTGCCTGTCTGATGAGTGGGTTTGCCCTTTCCATCACAACGTCTTTCATTTTTTCGATTATTGTCTCTTTATAGTCAACTGTTTGTATGTTTTCCAGTGCCACCACCTTTACAGCCTCTTTTACTGCCACATTCCCCTTTAGTGCATCAGCAAAGGACGTTTTCATGGCATCATTTTCCATATTCAGCTCCTGGAACTCTTTTCTGAACTGTTCAATGTTTTCTTTAATCTGAACATTCCAAGCAGCAATCTCGTCTCTCTCAGAAGATAGCAGTGAACTAACATCTAATTCCTTTAGGTTGTCATTTAGCTGTTTGTTTTTATCTTCTTGATTAGAAATTCTAGATTCTAGTTGACTCTTTTCCCCTTCCAGCTTCTTTATTCTTTTTTCTAGTTCCTTTCTCTCCTGCCCTTGTGCTTTATTTGCTTCCTCCAAAGATCTTATTTGTTCTCTGAGTGTTTCATTCTCTTTCATTTCTCCATCCATATTCCGAATTTTATCATCAAGGCTTGTAACCATTTCCTCTAACTTCTTGATTCTCTGTTTAAGTCCTCTGATGACTACCCCTTCTCCCGACCCATGGGTGGGAGAGGTTTGGGACAGAGATGGCTTCATTTTTATGTTCTCCCTCTCACAGAATATAGAAAGAAGACGAGAAAGAGGAAAAAAAAAAGAAAAGAAAAGAGAAAAACTTCTAATTTACCTTCACACAGAATTTTTATATCTCCATATAAGTGCTATTTAGTGACTCAGTTTGTCTCCTTTCTGGTAACACACATCTTAACTTAAAAACTTGACCATGGTAATTTACGTATAAAAAGAAAAACAAAAACAAAAGTCAAACCTGAAGGAAAATTCGAATTTGTGTTCGAGGTGGCACCCACCTGTTTCTGTTATATATTCTTCCTAACTGATAAACTGACTTGCTAACCAAGATATGTTATCACGGGATTTAGACTTTACATTTAACTCAATATATATACAAAATAACAAAATAGCAAACGAGAAAGCTAAAAGAAAAGCAAAAAAAAAAATGAAGAAAATAGGACTGCTGTACTACTTGGCAACTTAACTCAGTACTGTTGACGGGTGGGTATTTGGTAATTTTTTTTTTCTTTTATTATTCAATTTTTTCGTGTATCAAACTAACTAACTAGTTAATATAAATGGGAAGGATACTGTTTTTAACAATATATAGAACCACAGGATCAGGTAAAACGGCTCAAGAGCTTTCCCCAGTTTACACAAAAAATTAGGTAATGTGGTGTGAGGCTCCACGTCTGGCAACTCTTCTAGATTTCCCTCAAGGCAGAAAATGGACGGCAGCTTCTCTCTCTTCTCACGAAAAAGTTCTCAATTTTTTTTCCTTTAATATGAACAGTCTCGCCTTACAACAAATATTAGTTTTTGTACTCACAATACTCTGCACGATTTCATTTTTTTGGAAATTATGGTAAAGTTTTCCACTAAGCACTTTAGTCACTCGAAACTTTGAAATTTTTTTTTTTTTTTTTTTTTTTTTCGAAACTGAATATTTTTTGTGTGTGTGTGTGTGTGTGTGTGTGTGTGTGTGTGTGTGTGTGTGTGTGTGTGTGTGTGTGTGTGTGTGTGTCTAATAAGCCTTAGATAATAAAATAAATTTGTCAAGTAAATAAGAACATAAAAATAATATTTTTTAAAATAATATTTTTAACAAATTGAGCCTACCTTATAAGTTCATTAAGGTTTGCAAATAAAGCAAATAAAAATCAAATAAAAACAAATGTACTTGTCACTAACCTTAAATGAAGTGAGGTCCTTACACTAGTTCTTAGTCAGTCTGGTAAGTGCGATCACCATTCTAGAAAAAAAGAAAAAAAATATTATACAGTTGTTCCACATCTTACACAGTTTTGAATAGCACGGTTTTGAATTGTCAAGGTTGCAAAACAAAAAAGAAATCATAAAATTTCACCTTAAAAATATACATTATGACAACTCCAGATGTATTTTTGCATAAATTCAAATTGTCTGCAGATAAGTTTAAGCACTGTATTGTAATCCAGGCTTAATTTGAAGTATATAGGAGGTTGGGAACACACTATGTGCTAAGAATAGATACATTTCTATGAGAGTTTCGACCATATGAAATTTATACTTATATGGGGATTAACAGCAAAAGATAATGAAGAACTGCATATAAATTGTTAAATATTCATATGTGTCAAAAATTAAAAATTAAATGCTTTCTGAAATTTGAATTAAAAAAAAATTAATTACATTTCTTACCTCTGCAGTATATATATATATATATATATATATATATATATATATATATATATATATATATATATATATATATATATATATATATATATATATATATGTAGTTACATATTTTTACCAAAGTCTATCAACAAATTAGAGCATAAAATCATTGCACAAAGTCAAGTCAGAAACTCAAAATCAAATATATTTAAAAAAACAGAAATAAAATAAATAAATAAGAAAAAAAATAAAATAAAATAAAATAATATATATATATATATATATATATATATATATATATATATATATATATATATATATATGTATATATATATATATATATATATATATATATATATATATATATATATATATATATATATATATATATATATATATATATATTCCTCTCTCAGTTAGACTTTTCAATCTGTCAGTGGGATTAATCAGACAACTGATCTTTGACTTTCATGATTGTAGCTAGAAAAACAATGTTGGATGCCCTTCCTACTGCCCTACAGTGGGCTTGATCAAGGGCTTTTCATCTCTAAAACAAGTATTTTAACCCCTCAGTTACTGCATATTTACTTTGAGTCTCACAGATGCAACACTATTGAATGGTGTCTCAACTTACGCTGCTGACTCGTTCCCCATCTCTCATGTTATTCAGGAATCGAATATGTTCAAAACCTAGGAGTAAAAATATCTTTGTATGTTTCATATAACCTATTCCCAGCCTCCTGCATGTAGTACTCTACTGTACTTAAACTCTACTAAACATGAATCACTTTATTAGTATAATTTGACGACCTAAACTCTTTTAACATCATAAAGTTTTTTTTTCTTTTTACATTTCATGTGTCACTATTTTCCAAGTAAGTACTATATATATATATATATATATATATATATATATATATATATATATATATATATATATATATATATATATATATATATATATATATATATATATAAAACCTAATACCATATTAACTCCATGCCAAAAAAAAATAATCATACAGGGTTTTAAAAACTGTGCTTTGAATACACAGTTGAAAAATAGGAAAAATATGTATCCTCCACTTTTTTTCTCTTCCCATTAAAAATAACTCAGAATAAATACTGTACATCTTCCACAAAGAATATGCAGTGTAATAGATAAAGTCAAAGTACAGTACAGTATATTATGCCAGGTTATATGCAAAATACATAGGCTTAAGAACTTGACAGTGTGTTCCAAGTCTCTCCTTATAAATTAAAAAAAAAATTCTATGTTCAAGAACTTTCAATAGTTGTATCTGTTTCTTCCCTTCCATCTCCAGACTCTGGAAGTCTCTTCCTCCGTCTGTCTTTCCTAATGCTTATGACCCATCTTCCTTCAAAAAGAGGATCTATCATCATCTCAGGGACTAATCCTGCCATATCGCTAGGTGTTCATTACTTCAACTATTCTTTCAGCCTATCCTTGTACTATTATTTCTTATTCTCTTTCTTCTGCCTTGTCCTAAAGTTTATTTTTTTCTTTTTCTCAATGATTTCCTGGTGCTTGGGTTTAATGATGGCAATTATCTAGCCAGCTCTGGGGCGTCACTTGTAAAATAAAATAATCTATTCCTAGCCTCCGGTATACATAAAATTATGCCTAGCTTACAGTACTGTCCCTAAACTTTACTTAATACATTTTAAATATATGTTAAAACAGTAGAGTAGCTGATACAATGTATTTTTTTGGGAATAATTTACTGAGTTTTAATTTATATTAAATATTGCTACAGTGAATGTTCAAAACAGCGTTATTCAAAGTCGTGTAAGATGAAGGACAGCTGTATTTACTGTATATACAGTAAGGATATTCTGTATACAGTACAGTAGTCCCCTTTTATCACTACAGAATAGGCACCATGTACTCCCTGATGCTCGAATCTGTGGATAGTAATATACCTTCTACACACCATGTATCTTCTTATCCAATAATCCACATTTTCTGTGTCATTATTGTTTCATTTATGAATATGGCCTAATAAGATATTAACAACAATAACAGCTCATAAAAAAATATAAAAATTATAAAAGTTATTTTACAAAATGGCGGTTAATTTCCATCTATTACTTCCGTACTGTAATTGAGGACTGTGGCAGCATAGTGTTACAGCACTCAATTCCAGAAGGGAGAAACCCGTGCTTGACCTCACTGCGAAACTTTAGGAAGGGCAGCCAGCCTTATTTCCCAAGCTCCAACCTACGTCCACCTCCAATCAAATGAGGATTAAGAGTCACATAGAAGATGCCAAAAATAAACTTTTATACCACGGTTGACCATGGATAACTGATACAGGAGAGAGCAATACCAAAGAAGAGTGGTATCACATCTGAGCAGAAAAGGATGGCAGATGTGTTACATCATAGCCTTTGTATCGCCCCTTCTGTCAGCTGCACTGTGGCAAGAAACAGCCCTTTGCTTCTCAATCCCTTGAACCCTACCTGCGAATGTACCGGATAGGGACATATTCTCTCAGGGAATAAGATGCGAATGTCCCATATATGGAAATGCATAATATTAAAATAATAGCGTGCCAATCTCTTGGGCAGTAGTGAAGTGGAAAGCTATATATGGCATCTGCTGTCGTGCTATCAGCAGATCCCAACCCCTGCATTGAGGTGTAATTACTTCCGTTGATTACCACCTACATTCAACAAAATCTTACCCCACCTGCAGGCCACAAGGGAAGGTCCGCTCACCTTCAAGGGAGAACATCAAGGAAAAAAATTCAGTTGACAGATCACAGGGAAAAGGTTAATCTGGCTCTTCTGATATGCTAATACTATGGAAGCAAAATTCTCTCTCCCCACCTCTAGCTCCTTTGTTAAACTCTAATTACATTGGATCCTGAATATTAACAAGCCTTCCTGGTATCCATAGCAGGAAAGGTTCTACTACACAGAAATCATTAAAATCCGCATGGAACAGGTTTGAACAAATGTGCGAGTGATATAACAGTTCATGAAACTAAAATCGATTTTCTGTAAGATCTTATTCGGTTCTTAAGTATTTCTATAAAATCTATAAAGCCAGAGGTCACCTAAAGGTCACATAAAGGTCACACAATGGAGGACATAAAAACATAAATATTAGTGTAAAAGTAGCTGAAAAATTCATGTTGACAAGTTAAGAAAATGAAATGGATAAAGCGATTAAGATATTTGATCAAAAAATAAAAAGTCATAGGCATCCAGTTTTTCTATAAAACTCAAATATGTACCCACACAAAATGCCTTAAAAAGTAATAAAAAATTAAAAATTAAAGAAGTCAATAAAACAATACAATATCCTATTACACTAATTATTTTTACATGCGATGGCTGCAGTCCCCTTTGTAAGATGGGTGGCTGAGCCAAAGAATACAAATTCACCATAGGGTAAATATACCTCATATCAATACAATACGTATTCCATTACACTATATATTTTTATATCCAATTGCAGGAATTCCCTTTGTAATCTGGGTGGCTGAGTCAAAGAACACACACTGACTACAGGTCAAGCACACCTCAATTCACTACTCTTAGCTCCTTGAGAGGCGGACAAGAATTTTCTGCCATGATAAAGCGATATTCATAGAACTGCCTCACCATATATAGTACTTCCTCACCACAAATACTGCGTAAGTTTTTGCGTATAGTGGGAAGCTGCATGGCATGATAAATTATAAGTATGTCACTATTCCAGTGCCTTCACTGATTCCAAGTGTATGACACTTTAACTATTACTAACCTTCATTATAATTCTCCTCCATCCTTTGGGTTCAGAAGCTAATGCATAGCATAGTAATGTGACTGAATGCCAAGCTAATTTCTGGCTCCAACCATCACAATTTACTCAGCTTTTTCTTCACCCTGTGAAAACAGAAACAATTTGTTTAAAAAGAAAAATGCACTCTTGGTTTCTTTTAATATGAGTTGGTCATGTATTTCAATATTATGCGCAGTATATCATTTACATATGCTTCTTTGATATATAATGGAGATGATGATTCGCCTTTTTATGTCATAATTAATCCCCATTCAAAGGGGAGGTGGAGAGAGATTTGTTGGAGCTGGGGGATCAAGCCTGGATCTTCTTCTTCTTCTTCTTCTTCTTCTTCGTCTACATATTTTCCCACTTTTATGTGGGGTCGATGTTTCTGGCCAGTGTTCTCCATATGTTTCTGTCCCATACCTCGTCACCCATCAAACCTTTAGACCTCAGGTTGTCATTGATGCAATCCATCCACCTACGCTTAGGTCTCCACCTGCCTGTATGAACTCAAGCCTGGATGCCCTTCCTAATACCCAACTGTGGGACCAGTCCTTGTTAGTTGATTCTCACATGCACACTCTACCATTGAGTTACAGCACCCCCTTGGTATATAACGGAGAAATTATAAGAAATAACTATCTTAAGTGCGGTAAACTACTATGCAGAAATTTAAAGTTAATTTTCACTATACAATGCATAGAAACATGATATTTCTCACATTACATGTCATATGCCATTTTATTTGTCATTATCAGCACCATTATGGGGAGTGGAATCAATGCTGAATGTCCTTCCTAACTTCTGGCACTGGGTTCGATACCAGGTGTGCCATTTCTCGAGTTGCGTGCTCTAACCACTAGGATTTGGCTGTTATTATACAGTTCATTAAGATGCAAAGTTCCATATTCTTCATTACTTTTAAATCCCTCTCCTCTAGCAACAGCTCCCCTGGATACCCAGCAGGGTAACAAGGCAAAACCCAAACCCATATTTCAACAACTGGTCCAAATTATATGAAACAAAACTCAAGATTAACCATTTGGGACTCTGATAAAAACAAATCTAATGTCAGCACATTATTGTTTTAATTGTGAAACACACACACACAGTATCACTAAGTATAAAATGGAACCGATCAGGAGACGGGAAGATACGAGCTTTGGGCTCTTTCCCGTAAACACAATTAGGTAATCAATTAGGTAATCACACAAGCTTGACTACTCGGTGGCTGGAGTACAACTTCAAGAGACAGAAAATGAGAGAGATCTAGGAGTAAACATACTGGCAGATTTGTCTCCAGAAATACATATAAATGGCATAGAAAGGGCAGCATATGCATTCTTATCAAATGTAAGGGTAGCCTTCAGGCACATGGACAAGGAAATGTTCAGAAATATTTATGTAACCTATGTGAGGCCAAAACTCGAATATGCAGCCCCCTTTTGGAATCCGCACTTGAAAAAGCACATAGCTAAGCTTGAAAAAGTTCAAAGACATGCCACGAAACTGGTGCCACAAATACGTAATCTCAGTTATGATGATAGGCTGAGGGAATTAGACTTACCATCAATCGAAGCTAGAAAATTGAGGGGGGATATTGTGACAGTCTTTAAATTCCTTCATGGTTATGATAGAGTGGATAGGTATCGATATTTTGATATGGTAGGCTCTAGAACTAGAGGTCATAGTTTGAAGCTTCGTAAGAAAACTTGTTTGTAGGATGTAAGGAAATACTTTTTCAGTGTAAGAGTAGTTGATAATTGAACTTGGCTAAGCGAGGAGGTAGTTAATGCTATCTCAATGCATAGTTTTAAGGACAGGTATGATAAGTATCACTAAGTATAAAATGGAACCGATCAGGAGACGGGAAGATACGAGCTTTGAGCTCTTTCCCGTAAACATAATTAGGTAATCACAATTAGGTAAGCACACACACACACACACACACACACACACACACACACACACACACACACACACACACACACACACACACACACAGAATTCGCTAAGCGAGGAGGTAGTTAATGCTATCTCAATGCATAGTTTTAAGGACAGGTACGATAAGTATCACTAAGTCTAAAATGGAACCGATCAGGAGACGGGAAGATACGAGCTTTGGGCTCTTTCCCGTAAATACAATTAGGTAATCACAATTAGGTAATCACACACACACACACACACACACACACACACACACACACACACACACATATATATATATATATATATATATATATATATATATATATATATATATATATATATATATATATATATATATATATATATATATATATATATATATATATATATATATATATATATATATATATATATATATATATATATATATATATATATATATATATATATATATATATATATATATCGGGTTGATATTTACTTTTACACCCATAACAAGTTGACAGTTGACATAATAGCTTTCAATTTTTTTAAGAGCAATTAACTGCTTTTACACAAACAAAATAAGATTAGGTCTGGTTAGGTTTAATTTGGTTGATTAGATTAGTTCACCTTAGTTAGGGAACAAGATGTAATATTAGAAGTCTTCCATATTATTAGCTGTAGGCACTATTTTAATTAACCTAAACAAATTACCCTAACTAAACATAACTCAGTTTTTTAAGCAGTATGCAGTAATATTTCGTTTGCTTATGTCTGAATGAGTTGGGTTAGTTCACCCAGGTTAGGAAATAAGTAGTGAGTAGGGATATCTTTGATATTTCTAACTTAACTAAGCTACCTAGAACTAATAGTTTAAACCTTACCTTATACTTTAAATATTAAAGAGAAATCAGTAACAAATTATTGGTCACAATCAAATTAAAGTAACAAAACTCAAGATTGCTCACTCGGCACTCAAAAACAAAAAATAAATATTCTCTAACTTTGAAAAATAAATTAATATATATATATATATATATATATATATATATATATATATATATATATATATATATATATATATATATATATATATATATATATATATATATATATATATATATATATATACTAATTGATCTCTTTCAAATTTTGGTGAATTGCAAAAATTCAAAAATTCAATTTTCTTCAATTCATAACTAATATCCAAAAACGACAATGGTAAAAAAAAAAAAATTGAAAATCACTCTCCCTATTATAAACTGATTAGAATAAAAATTTAACTTGACCTAACCTGGTTTAGCAATAAAATAATAGTTGATGCAATTGTTGCATCCCCTTCCACAGCCAAAACTAGACACCGACCTGACAGATATTTCCTGAAATGAGCAGCAACACAGTAAAAGCATCCAAACTCACCCTATTAAGGTGATAAATCTTTAGAAGAGGGGATTGTGTCGAAAACACATTTTTGGTCCATCCTAATCTAACCTAACCTCACCTAGGGAAATACGTCCACCCTAGCCGGGAGCTCTATTAATATATAAAAAAAAACATATTCCATTAATATCTATAAATAAAATAATACCATTAAGTTTAAATTTGTTACTTTAGGTTAGGTTAGGTTAGGTTGTGTTAGTTAAGGACGCTGTTGTCCATTCATGCCTGCCTTAACACAAACAGTGATTTCCATGAAAAAATGAAAATAATAATAATAATAATAATAATAATAATAATAATAATAATAATAATAATAATAATAATAATAATAATAATAATAATAATAATAATAATAATAATAATAATAATAATAGTCACCATGGCTCAAGCGGTAGCATCCGCGACTCTGAGGCGTCAGGTCGAGGGTTCGCGCCCCGTCACGGTCTGAGGGTAACGATTACATCTGCCAAAACAATTCCTTCGCAAGAGGGCAACCGTCCTAGCCCGTGGTAAGAAAGGGAGTCCGTGACGTAAAACCGGAACAAACAACAATAATAATAATAATAATAATAATAAACCTACGCCATATTCATGCAATTCACTTCCGTTCCATTTATTTCTAAACATATTTTTTTATTTATATGGGAGCGTTTCTTATGACTACATTATATTATCTGACAAATATTAGTTAACATTACTCAATAACTATGATAAACAGATACTAATTTAATCTAAATTATTATTGAACCTGCATTAGTGTCTCGAGGTCACACTGAAGGTCAAAAATGAAATATTTTATATTTAGGGTTATTTTGCTTTGCAGCAAACGTCTCCATATAAATATTACATAATGTGACAAGCATGTGGACACTTTGGCGTAATTTCAGTGGTCGATTTTTTTCTTTTTATTCGGTAACAATATTGATATTCACATCGTGGTGAATAGTTTAAGCACTGACCATATCCTCGCGTAATGCATTCCAGTGATCGATTCTATTTAACATGAATATATATTACTCTTTTTATCTTGCAAAGAAATGTTTTTTCCGATTTCAGAAGGAGAAAATTTCATCGTCTCCAGACTCTCATGATGGATCAGATAAGCGTGTAATTTTAGCATTTTTTTCGCGATATATAGTAGTATTACATTTTCAATAACTCTCTCTCTCTCTCTCTCTCTCTCTCTCTCTCTCTCTCTCTCTCTCTCTCTCTCCTCTCTCTCTCTCTCTCTCTCTCTCTCTCTCTCTCTCTCTCTCTCTCTCTCTCTCTTTACAGTGTCAGTTCACAAATTTTATAATGATGCCATTCAATTTTTCACACCTGTTATAAAAAGCAATAAATATCATTTCATTGTTGGTTATTATTAGAGTTATGTAAATATTCATTTAATTAAAACTAGATCTAATTATAGCATATAAATATTGTTAAAGGCCATTTTGTTGTGCTATTATATACGAGAATAGCAATTATATGATTTTACCAGTAATTAATAACTAAACAAAAAAATATGTTATTAATTAGGCTAGATGGTAAATAACCCAATAATTATATATATATATATATATATATATATATATATATATATATATATATATATATATATATATATATATATATATATATATATATATATATATGTATATATATATATATATATATATATATATATATATATATATATATATATATATATATATATATATATATATACTTGGATTAATTTAGAAATATATAACCTGGATTAAGAATGTTCCGGTTTTACGTCACGGACTCCCTTTTCTACTAAGGGCTAGGATGGTTGCCTTCTTGCGAAGGACTTGTTTTGGCAGATGTAATCGCTACCCTGAGTGCATGCCCTTGCTAACCTCAGTCCGTGACGGGGCGCGAACCCTCAACCTGCCGACACGGAGTCGCGGACGCTACCATTTAGCCACGGAGACTACTATAACCTGAATTGAGAAATGAAGAGAATAAATTATAGCTATACAGAGTTGTCATTGGCACATGCTGTATATACAGTGGCAACTGTGGCCTAGCTATAAAACTCACGATTTTGATTCACTAGGTCCCAGCCAGCCATGGTTTGTGGTTAGCAAGGGTATGCATTCAGGGTAACGGTCGCACTTTGACATCACCAAAGCCCATCGCATAAAGGGTCTGTCTTAGCCCTTAATAGAAAATGGGGTTCGTGACGTAAAACCGATTACATGCTGTATACACACACACACACACACACACACACACACACACACACACACACACACACACACACACACATATCCCCTCATGTGCTTAAAAAATGCGCAAACACAATATCAGTGGCACTAAGTATCATATTTAAGGAGTCACTGGAGTCGGGGGAGATTCCAAGATGCTGGAAACAAGCAAAAGTGATACCTATCTTCAAAAAGGGAAGGAGGGATACGGCTCTGAACTATAGACCAGTTTCCTTGACCAGCATAGTTTGCAAAGTTATGGAGAAACTACTAAGGAAACATATCTCTCTTCACTTGGAATCCTTCAACTTTTTGTCAGTGAGGCAACATGGCTTCAGAGAAGGTAGATCAACAGTAACAAACTTATTAGCATTTTATGATGAGGTAAGCCAAATTTTACAGGAAAGAGAGGGCTGCTCAGATTGCATATTCCTAGACTTCCAGAAAGCGTTTGACACTGTTCCACATGGGAGACTTATTAGGAAGCTGCACTCAATGGCTAGAATAGGTGGAAATGTTTTGGAATGGATAAAAACTTACTTAGAAGGAAGGGAACAGAGGGTTAGAGTAAGACACTCAGTGTCTGAATGGAGAAGAGTTAGTAGTGGAGTTCCACAGGGTTCAGTTTTAGGGCCACTTTTGTTCCTTGTATATGTAAATGACCTACCAGAGTCTGTAAATTCATTCATGAATATGTTTGCAGATGATGCAAAGATTGTGAAGAAAGTAAAAAACGAGAACAATGGTAGAGAACTTCAGGAGGATCTAAATAATCTGCATGAGTGGTCAGAAAAGTGGCTAATGAAATTCAATTCTTCAAAATGTAAGGTAATGAGAATGGGTACAAGTGCAAGAAGGCCCAAGCTTGACTACTCGGTGACTGGAGTACAACTTCAAGAGACAGAAAATGAGAGAGATCTAGGAGTAAACATACTGGCAGATTTGTCTCCAGAAATATATATAAATGGCATAGTAAGGGCAGCATATGCATTCTTATCAAATGTAAGGGTAGCCTTCAGGCACATGGACAAGGAAATGTTCAGAAATATTTATGTAACCTATGTGAGGCCAAAACTCGAATATGCAGCCCCCTTTTGGAATCCGCACTTGAAAAAGCACATAGCTAAGCTTGAAAAAGTTCAAAGACATGCCACGAAACTGGTGCCAGAAATACGCAATCTCAGTTATGATGAGAGGCTGAGGGAATTAGACTTACCATCACTCGAAGCTAGACGAGTAAGGGGGGATATGGTGACAGTCTTTAAATTCCTTCATGGTTATGATACAGTGGATAGGGATCGATATTTCGATATGGCTGGCTCTAGAACTAGAGGTCATAGTTTGAAGCTTCGTAAGAAAACTTCTTTGCAGGATGTAAGGAAATACTTTTTCAGTGTAAGAGTAGTTGATAATTGGAATTGGCTAAGCGAGGAGGTAGATAATGCTATCTCAATCCATAGTTTTAAGGACAGGTATGATAAGTATCACTAAGTCTAAAAATGGAACCGATCAGGAGACGGGAAGATACGAGCTTTGGGCTCTTTCCCGTAAACACAATTAGGTAATCACAATTCGGTATTCACACTCACTCACACAAGTTTATGATTATTTCTTTTACAGCTTATGAATGTAATTAAGCAGTTTTTTAATCCATTTTTTTTACATAAAACAATTCAGTGCTTTTATGAGAAGAGATAATAATTATATACTATTAGTAACACGACTGTATTTTTTACATATACTGCATTTGTTTTGTATGACTGACAGACAGGGAGCCACGAGTAATACTCTTTGCTGTTACACATTTATATGAATTTATATATGCTGCTCAGACCTAATATGCATACATGCATACGTACATTCATTCACGGTTTTATTCTGAATGTACATACATATATAGATACATATATACAACATACATGCATACATACATGCATTCACGGTTTCATTTTGAATACGTGCGTACATACATACATACATGTATTCACGATTTCATTCTGAATGCATACATACTTACATACATACATACATACATACTTACATACATACATATATACATACATACATACATACATACATACATACATACATACATACATACATACATACATACATGCATACATACATACATACATACATACATACATACATACATACATACATACATACATACATACATACATACATACATACATACATACATACATACATACATGCATGCATGCATGCATGCATGCATGCATGCATGCATGCATACATACATACATACATACATACATACATACATACATACATACATACATACATACATACATACATACATACATACATACATACATACATACATACATACATACATACATACATACATACATACATACTTACATAAATACATACATACATACATACATACATACATACATACATACATACATACATACATACATACATACATACTAAAATCCTTACACTTCCTCCCTAATAAAATTTTACACCTACATTCACTGTATTATGCTTAAAATGTAGGTCTCAGTGACACATATTAAAATTATGATAATGTCATTATGGGTTTATTTCCATTTATTTATTTATTTAATTATTTATTTATTTATTTATTTATTTTTATCAATTAGCCCTCAATGGATTTGTTTAATAAGGTCATTTGAGCTCTTAATTGCTTTTTTAGGGGTTGAGAAGGATTGAAAACAATTTTCTTTGATGAGGTAATTAATGAGTGGAATTCAAA
>JAXCGZ010008788.1:0-22516 GCA_037179515.1 Halocaridina rubra
TATATATTCGTGGTCACCAACGTGGGGCACACACCCCTCAGGGGGGAAATTTGATTTTTAGGGGGGCAATTTGAGAATGTGTTATTAACAGTGAATTGTTTGTAGTGAGTTTGTGTGAGTGTAATAACCTAATTGTGCGAGCGTGTGTGTGCGCGAATTAATACATACGGTGCATATGCAGTATAAAAACAAAAATATTTGTGTGTAATTACCTAATTATTATTACCTAAATGTGCTTACGGGAAAGAGCCCCATGTTCATAAATCCCCGTCTCCAGGTCGGTACCCTCTTGTACTTAGTGACACTTATCATACTTGTCCTTAAAACTATGGATTGAGTTAGCATTAACTAACTCCTCGCTTAGCCAATTTCAGTCATCAACTACTCTTACACTAAACAAAGTACTTGTTTTTGCTATACATCTCGCAAAGAAGTTTTCTTACGAGCTTCAAACAATGAGACCTCTAGTTCTAGTGCCAGCCATATCAAAATATCGATCCCTATCCACTCTGCCATAACCATGAAGGACTTGAAAAACCGTCACCATATCCCCCTCCATTCTTCTAGCTTCAAGTGATGGCAAGTCTAATTCCCTCAGCCCCTCCTCATAACAGAGATTGCGTATTTCTGGCATCAGTTTTGTGGCATATCTTTGAACTTCTTTCAGCTTACTCTATGTGGTTTTTCAAATGTGGATTCCAAAAGGGGGCTGCATATTTAACCTTTGACCTCATATATGTTACATAAATATTTCTGAACATTTCCTTGTACATGTACCTGAAGGCTACTCTTACATTTGTTAAGAAATTATATTCTGCCCTTTCTTTGCCATTTATATGCATTTCCGGAGACAAATCTGGCAGTATCTTTAATCTTATATCTCTCTCATTCTCTCTCTTGAAGTTCTGCCCCTGCTATTGAATATTCAGCCATGGGCCTTCTTCCACTTGTACCCATTCTCATTACTTGACATTTATAAGTATTGAATTTCATTAGCCACTTGTCTGGCCACTCATCCAGACTACGTAATAACCTAATTGTGTTTACGGAAAAGAGCCCCAAGCTCGCAACTTACCATCTGCTGATTGGTTCCATTTTGTATTTAGTGATGCTTATCATACTCGTCCTTAAAACTATGGATTGAGCTTGCATTAACTATCTCCTCGTTTAGCCACTTTCAATTATCAACTACTCTTACACTAAAAAGTACTTCCTTATATCCTGCAAAGAAATTTTCTTACGAAGTCTCAAACTATGACCTCTAGTTCTAGAGCCAGCCATATCAAAATATCGAACCTTTTCCACTCTGTCATAACCATGAACGAATTTAAAAACAGTTACAATATCCCCCTCAATCTTCTAGTTTCGAGTGATGGTAAGTCTATTTCCCTCAACCTCTCATCATAACTGAGATTGCGTATTTCTGTCACCAGTTTCGTGGCATGTCTCGGAACTTTTTCCAGCTTAACTACGTGCTTTTTAAAGTGCGGATTCCAAAAGAGGGCTTTGGCCTCACGTAGGTTACATATATATTTTTCAACAATTCCATGTCCATGTGCCTGAAGGCTACCCTTATATTTGATAAGAAAACATAACCTGCCTTTACTATGCCATTTATATGCAATTCTGGAGACAAATCGGCCAGTATGTTTACTCTTAGATCTCTTATTCTTTGTCTCTTGAAGTTCTACTCCTGCCACCAAGTAGCAAAGTTTGGGCCTTCTTGCACTTGTACCCATTCTCGTTACCTTACATATTGAAGTACTGAATTTCATTAACCACTCTCCTGACCACTCATACAGACTATTTAGATCTTCCTGAAGTTCTCTACCATTGTTCTCGTTTCTTATTTTTTTTCACAATCTTTGCATCATCTGCAAACATATTCATGAAGGAATTTACAGACTCTGGTAAGTCATTTGCATATACAAGGAACAAAAGTGGCCCTAAAACTGAACCCTGTGGAACTCCACTGCATACTCTTCTCCATTCAGACACTGAGAGTCTCACACTAACCCTCGGTTCCCTTCTTTCTAAGTATGTTTTTATCCATTCCAACAGTCAAGTTCCAGCTCCAGTAGTGATAGGACCTACCTAAGTATCTCTGTTTTCTTTTCTTCCTCTCTCACGAGAGCCAGAGAAAGAAACAGAAAGATTGTTTTTGTTTTGTTTTTGTGTTCCCGTTTTTGTTTTAGTGAAAACAAGTGACTGAGTGTGTTCTATACCCCTAAATATTTCTGGCTGCTCTTCTCTCTCTTTTATAAGAGTTGGGAAGAAAAAGGGGAATAGAAAGTGTTAAGGATTCTAATTTGTTCTTATCTCTTTTGTGATAGATTGTTGAAGCCTCTTCCTACCAGTGAAGTGAATTTCTCCTCCTCCACTCCATCCCTGATCTGAGGTGGAAGTTTCTACAAGGAAAACAAACGAACCTAAGTATCTGTTTTCTTTTCTTCCTCTCTCACGAGAGCCAAAGAGAGAAACAGAAAGATTGCCTTTTTTTTGTGCTTTTGTGTTTTGTTTAGTTGAACACACATTATTGTGTGTTCCATAATTCTATAAAAAGTGTTCAAATTTCAACCTTGCATTTATAATATGTTTGCTTTTCCCTCTCTTTAGAGAGCTGGAAAGAGAAATAAAAAGACCACTTGGTGCTGAGCATACTGTGTGGTGTGTCTCATAACCAAAGTGATCCGTTGCATAATTTCTGTTTGCACTCCCCTCTCCCACGAGAGTTGGGAAGAAAGATAGAAGACTGTTTTAGTGATAAAATGTTGTAGTGTTCCAATTAAGTGAAGTGATCCAGCTACAAGGCCCCTATATTTTATTAAACGAAATTGACAAACAGTGCAAGTGATATATACTTAGTGAAATCTGTGATATCCATGACTAGTTGTTAGTCATGGCCTCTGCCGCTTCTCCTGCTCTCCCCCAGAGGGGGAATGGAACTCGACCCCCCTCAAGAGGGGTGGACGGTTGTGGGAAAGAAGAGGCCAAGGACGGCCTCTGGCAGCAGCCAGGAGAGTGCTGCTGCCCCAGTTCCCCCCCCCAGCCCCGAAGACCGATAGAGAGCCCATATCTAATTATAAAGTCCAGACTCCTTCCACTAAAGAGGCATATGACCTAATTAGAGAGTTGGAAGACCAACTCACCGAGTTTGGCTGCAAAATTAAGCCTACTGTACAGGGTCAATTTATCATTCACCCATCCTCAGTAGAAGCCTCAGAGAAGATCCGCAGCCTCAATTCACCTCACTTGGCAAATATGAACCCTGCCCCAAAAATAAGGAAATATAGCCTCATTGGCTTCCCTGTTGCTTGGTCAGTTGACCTGCTAACCAAGCAAACGTATATTACTGCTGCCTCACGTTGCTCCTCCAAAATAGAGGGCCAAACCGTCCCCTCAAAACAAGTTCTGGTCCACATCTGTGGTCCACCCCCTTCGCAAGTAAACCTCGGCATCTGGGGCAAATTCAACTTAAGAGACTACACTCCTGAACCACTGAGATGTTTCCGGTGTCAAAGATTTGGGCACCATAGAAATACTTGCCATCTCCCAGAGAGATGTGCAATCTGCAGTGGGAGACATTCCACTGACCGCTGCCTCAACAAATTCAAGGCCAAAGAAGCAACAGTTGCCAAGTGCCCAAACTGTAAGGGAAACCATCATGCATGGAACAACTGCTGCCCAGAAAGGCTGAAGAGGATTTCTCAAAGAGTCCCTCCCTCTGCCATTGCCACAAGTCACACCACCTCCAACTTCACCCCAGCTCCTCCCCCCACCTCCAATCCTTGGCAAAGGCCCCTTCCTGCCCCACTCAGACCCAACCTCCCCACCCAAAACCCACCACACAACACTAACCCAGCTCCTAACACACAGATCACACCTCCTACAGTTTCCACCCCTACACCAACTCCATCCACCCCATCACGTAACACTCACACTCCAACCATCCCCCCAAACAATACTCACACTCCCACCATCCCCTCACGCAACACTCACACCAACATTTCCTCCCCATGCAACACTCAAACACGCAATACAGTCACATGCAACACTCAGACCACACACACACCCGCTTACTACACCAGGTCCTGGGACCCTAGACTTAAATCCCATACCCCACACCTCACCAGCCTATCCAAACACCTTCCTCTGCCTCCTCTTCCCAACAACAAACCCTCTTCACAGTAAATGAGCTCACCAACATTCTTATTCAAGCCATACAGGCAGCTGTCTGACTCCTCAAAACCGATGCCTCTCCTCAAGATGCCTACAATCAAGTCATCAAAGTAGCCCATTCCGTCGTCACCCAAGCCCTCGTCTCCAGAACCCACCACCAACCTCAACAAATCACCACTCCTACCACCTCCATCTCCTTAAATCATCAAGATGTCTAATCTCGGGATCCTACACTGGAACGCCCAGGGTCTCAGACACAAAGTACAACATCTTGAAAGCATTGCCAAGGCCGACAACATAAATGTCATCATGGTTCAAGAAACCCTGTGCACAGAGTAAAACACTCCAAAAATCTCAGGATACGAAGGATTCTACCAGCACTGGTCTCCAGGGGAGAACAGAGGCAGTGCCACCTTCATCAGGAAAAACCTGTTAGCCAAGGAAATAACCTGACCAGTCTACTGCGGCGAAGATGTCCACGTCCTCGCTGTTAACATCAAACTTCAGGGCAGCTGCATAGATCTGTACAACATATACAGACAACATGATGGTGGCTTAGACCTGACTACCCTCTTCGGGCTAGCCAGTCATCATGACTTGGTAATAGGAGGCGACTTCAATGCTCACCATCCAAGATTCAGGTATGAGCGCCCCTGTACTGCAGGCAGACACATCATGATTCTGCTGGACAACCAAGAAGACGTCTCCCTTCTCAACAATCATGAGCCAACTCATGACAGAGGTGGAATACTGAACCTCACCTTTGTCTCCAACTCCCTAAGACAAGATGACACATGGAGAGTTCATCCTCCTGGTCACAAGCGACCACTACTGGATCCATCTCACGCTGCCAATTCCTGAAATCTTCCAAATCCCTGCTCCTCCCCCTTGATGGAATTTCAAGAAGGCCGACTGGGCCGATTCCAGGAGCACCTCAGCAATTGGTTTGCAGCCTACACACCATCCAAAGACATTGACCAAGCAGAGGCCGAGCTAGTCAATGCCCTGCAAGCTGCAGCAAACTCCTCCATCCCCCTCTGTAAACCACAACACACCACTAATCGGGACAGATGGTACTACTGTGAAAGAGTTAAAGAACTCAATCAGCGGCTCAACGACATCCAGAAAATGTACAGGAAACGTCGCACTGAAGACTCCTACTGCACTCTCCAGGCAGTCAAAGAATATGTCCATGAAGAGACACGCAACATTAAGAGAAAAAAGTGCCTAGAGTGGTGCTCCACCCTAGATGCTCACACCTCTGTGGGCCAGATGTGGAGGAGCATTAACTCCTTTGCTAAAGGTAAACCTCCTAAAATCATCCCCTCAGGGATCCTAGCAGGGCAGCAGAAGAATTCTCCATCAAATTCGTGGATAGAGCAAGCTCCAACCAGCTCCCCATTTCCACCAGAACAACTCTTCAGGATCTCACCATGGCAAGATGGGAAGAAATAGAAGAGGCCATCAGCACTGAAGACGAAACAGATGTCCCCTTCTCTCTGACTGAGCTACTAAGAGTAAGCAAAAGGTCTAAGAACACAGCCCCAGGTGCTGATAGAATCACATTTATTTTTTATTTTTTTTGTTTTAATGATTGTGACACCAGGATGGGCCAAACAAAAATAATAAAATAAAACAGCCCTCATCGGGCCTGGGCACAAAGAATACAAAAAGTAAAGAGAAACAGAGATTAAGATTGTAATAACTTGTCAGATGTGAAGGGATAAAAGAGGTGTAATGAATAACCAAGAATATTCCGTGTTGATGTAGGCATAAAATAAGAACCGTAACTGAAGGAAGACTTAACATCTAACTCTCCTGGACAGTCCTATACAAGTTTACAAATCTTTCAGCTGTAGTATCGTACACAATGATTCAAAATATGGGGCCCCAAGGGGAGCTTGCTCTGCTCTCTCTGATCAATTCAACATACACACGAAGAATCAGACCAGCCTCATGGAACAGAGCAGACATTCAGCCCATCCCAAAACCACAGGACCCTGACAACTCTCGCCGCATCTCCCTCCTAAGCTGCCTGAGCAAGGCGGCAGAAAAGACGGTACTTAACAGAGTCGCTGGAAATGCCCACCCTTCCCAGAAAACATGTTTGCCTACCAGCCTGGCTTAGGCACCTCAGAATGCATAGCCTCCATGCTATCATTTATCAACAGCTGCCGTGGATACATCGTTTTTCTAGACCTAGAGAAGGCCTTTGAATTAGCCAATGTGCCAGCGATACTCTCAGCTCTCATTGCAAAGCAGATCAAAGGTAACCCTCTCTCCTGGATCAAGCAGAGTCTACAAAATCGTAGTGCACGAGTCAAAGTAGATGGGCACTACTCCACCTACAAAAATCACGAAAATGGGACCCCCCAAGGTGGAATCCTTAGCCCCTTTCTCTATAATTGTCTCATGGATAAACTCATGGACATTGCACTACCATGGAGCCAAACTCTTCAATTATGCGGATGACTCTGCCCTTGTCACAATAGGCAAAAGAAGCTCTAACAAGACACAGCACTGCCTCACCAAGATTCACCAAGCCTCCTTCTCCCTTGGAGTTAAAATCAATGCCCGCAAAACCAAGGCCCTTCCCATCCACCAGTGGATACCAGATACTAATCTGGTCATAAGTAATGAGCCTGTGGACTGGGTTACCAAGCACCAATACCTGGGTGTAATCATCAACGGCAAACTAACCTTTGGACCTGATATTCAACACTTGCACGACAAATGCAGCCAGCGGCAAACGGTCCTTCGTCGGATGTCGGGCCTCTATTAGGTGCATCATTTAATGTCCTCAAAAGCTTCTATGTACAAGCCATACACAGCCTCATAGACTATGCTTGTCCCAAACTCTGGCTACTAAAAGACCAACAGTGGGACAAGATAGAAGTCATTCAAAACAATACCATGCGTACCATGCTAGGAGCCCCCATGTGGACCAAGAGAGAAAACATCCAGATGGAATTGGGACTCATGCCGCTCAAACTCAGAGCTCAGTAAAGACTGACCCTCTTTGTGGCCAAAACCACCACTGCCCAACATAAATGCCTTGCTGGGACAAATTTGCAGCTAGCCCTCAATCGCCACCCCGACCACCATCCTAGAACCTGGGCAGCCAAGGTCTGCGCTAGCCTGCAAGCACTGCCAGTCAGGGAGAACATCCTTGCCAAGATACAGGACACTCCGCTTCCTGGATACCGATGCCCAACCCCATGGAATGACCAACCACTCAACATGAAGATTGAGCTCCATGACAACCCCAAAAGCTTGGTAAACCCGCTTGTCCTTAAAAACATATACAAGGACAAAATTCAGAGCTGGAGCAGGCCAAACTCTCAAGTCTTCTACACTGACGGTTCAATAAATCAAGAAACTGGAGCCTAAGCCGCCACCTTCACCACTGGAAACCACGTCCTATCCTGGAGACTGTCAAACTCCTGCCTATCGCTCCAGACTGAGCTTGTTGCCATAGCCAACGCCCTCAACTTCTTCATCCAGCAAGGCGCTGACCATGCCCCAATTCTCTCTGACTCTAAAGGCACCTTACAGGCCATCAAGAAGCCACTCCTCAGAGACAATGTTAGTATCATCACCACCATCCTCAGCCACTACCACAGGACAACCAGCCTTGGAAAAGCCATCACTCTTGCCTAGATTCCCAGCCACATCGGCATCAAGGGAAATGAGGAAGCTGATCAAGCTGCCAAACAAGCCACTCTTAGAGCATAAATCCATATATCTCTGCTTCCTGGGATTCAACAGATAAAAAACAAAGCCACCAAGTCACTCCTTAACATCTTAATAACTAAACACAACATGTACACAGACATTGGCCCCCCCTCCACCTGGTGGAACAAAGCCACCACTGATCTTCAGCGAATCACCCTACTTAAGAACCTTCGATGAAGCACGGCGGTCAATGTGTACTGTCTGAGACTCGGGCATAAATGCACCTGGCAAATAGTGAATGATATCATCAGGGAATGCACCTTCTGCCAGGTAGCCTCACCACATCCACTGCTCCACTACATCCTCGAATGTGACTCCTTTTCAGAAATTCGACGGAAAACTGGTGCCCCCCGCAACTTCCAGCGAAGATCTAAATGCCCTTCATATTGCTAGCTCCATAATCAGACTAGCAACAAACAACTACATGAACAGTCTACTAAATATCACCAGTTAATACCCTCCACCAAGATAACCATGTAACAACTTTCTCTCATCATCAAAACAGGAATTCATTAAATTGTTTGATGTAAACTGATAATCCTCAACTGAACACTTATGTTTTCCACTATCTTTACAGTTTTGCACAATCTCACCTGCGGGCCAAAATAGGCAAGTCCGATCGCCCTTAAGAGTGAATACCACCAACAATAACCAGATTTCACCCCACCTCCGCACCAAAATAGGAAGGCCCATTTGCCCTCAAGACAAATACCACC
The DNA here is from genome assembly GCA_037179515.1 of Halocaridina rubra. NCBI lineage: Eukaryota > Metazoa > Arthropoda > Malacostraca > Decapoda > Atyidae > Halocaridina > Halocaridina rubra. The sequence goes on from JAXCGZ010008788.1 coordinate 8,631, forward strand.
TCCAATGAACAAAACCTTACCCCACCTGCGGGCCAAAAAGGGAAGGTCCGCTCACCCTCATGGGAGAACATCAAGGAAAAAAAAATCGATTCCAAGACATTGCCATCTATTATTGCAATTGCTTCCAGCTTCTTAATAAGTCTCCCGAGTGGGACCATGTCAAATGCTTTCTGGATGTCTAGGAATATGCAATTTGCCCAGCCCTCTCTTTCCTGTAAGATTCGGTTTACCTCATCATAAAATTCTACTGAAGTAGCGCATTTCTTAAGTACATGAGGGGATATATCATCAGGACCTGTAGCTTTATGGACATCTAACTCCATCAGTGTTTTTCTTATTTTTTTACCTCTGTGGCTGAAAAGATGATATTCTCTAATACCGGCCCATGAAATTCTTTCTCTGCAATCTGAGGGGATGGGATATTTTCTACTGTAAATACTGACTGAAACTCCTTGTTCAATACTTTGCAAATCTCTTCATCCATCTCAGTGATGCTTGCATGTACTCTCTGTGGCTTTAAAACCTGTTCTTTTACCTTCAGTTTTCCTCTGATAAAGCTGTTGAAAAGTTTGGGATTTTTTTTAGCCTTCATAGTAATATCCCTTTCATAGTCTCTCTCTGCCTCTCTTCCTTAACTTAGGTAAACATTTCTTGCTCTTTTATAAGTCTGCCAAGCATTTATGTTTTTTCTCCTCCTATGCCTTTTCCAGCATTTGTCTCTCCACTCCTTGGCTCTCTAACACTCATTACTGAACCATTTCTCTCCGACATGAATTACTTATGTTTTAGTGACAGGTATGTAGCAATTTACTGTCTTTCCATATTCCTCACAAAAGAAGTACATTTCTTGTACAGATTTGTTGTTAAGTAAGGTTCTCCAGTCAATAACTGCAAAAAGCTCAATCATTTTAATGTAATCTCCTTTCGGATAGTTCCTCCTCGTGTCCTCAGTATCTCTACTCTATGGTAGAACATCTTCGATGATATACTCCATCAACAGCACACAGTGGTCACCCTTTTCCAATTGGTGGTTCATACTCGTTCTTTTTTAATATTCAAAACATTACCTGTGAATACTAGATCAAGTAGCGATGACTCATCCCTACCTCAGGCCCTCGTTGGTTACAGTACATGTTGGTGAAGGCAATTTCCTTGTAAGCAACCTAGGAAACTTGCACCGAATGAGTCCTCTCTACTCTCTGGGTCAAGATTAATCCAATCTATCTCTGTATGATAAAAATCTCCCATAATCAAAATCCAACATTTTCTCTCCCATGCAATATTAACAACTGAGTTTATGACTTCAACAGTACCTATATGACTTTACTCATAAACTTCTAGCCTATGTTGGTTCCTTGGTGGATGTATGTACACGTATAATTGGTCCACAAGGTACTTTCACACTTTGAATAATAAGACATATTTCACAGGGGTGGATCAGGATATTTAAAGATACTGTGCTTAGGTGGGACATGGCAAAGTAATCGGAACCACTTAATATATATATATATATATATATATATATATATATATATATATATATATATATATATATATATATATATATATATATATATATATATATATATATATATATATATATATATATATATATATATATATATATATATATATATATATATATATATATATATATATATATATATATATATATATATATATATATATATATATATATATAGTATATAAATATATATATATATATATATATATATATATATATATATATATATATATATATATATATATATATATATATATATATATATATATATATATATATAGTATATATATATATATATATATATATATATATATATATATATATATATATATATATATATATATATATATATATATATATATATATATATATATATATATATATATATATATATATATATATATATATATATATATATATATATATATATATATAGATTCAACGCAGTCAACCATGTAAAAATTGTGGACACCAGTGTAAGTAATGTGCATTTCAACTGCAGAGTATTTAGTCAGAATCTCCCTTTCAAATTGCCACTCTGTTTCGTTCCAGGCATCCCCCTTGCGTAATAGTCAGCTGGCAGCGTGGAACTTTTATTATTATTATTATTATTATTATTATTATTATTATTATTATTATTATTATTATTATTATTATTATTATTATTTTTATTATTATTATTTTTATTATTATTATTATTATTATTATTATTATTATTATTATTATTATTATTATTATTATTATTATTATTATTATTATTATTATTATTATTATTATTATTATTACTATTATTATTATTTTATTTGTTTAAACATAAGTTATCATGTGCTTAAAAAATGCGCAAACTCAATATCAGTGGCACTAAGTATCATATTTAAAAAGTCACTGGAGTCAGGGGAGATTCCAAGATGCTGGAAACAAGCAAATGTGATACCTATCTTCAAAAAGGGAAGGGGATACGGCTCTGAACTATAGACCAGTTTCCTTGACCAGCATAGTCTGCAAAGTTATGGAGAAACTACTAAGGAAACATATCTCTCTTCACTTGGAATCCTTCAACTTTTTGTCAGTGAGGCAACATGGCTTCAGAGAAGGTAGATCAACAGTAACAAACTTATTAGAATTTTATGATGCGGTAAGCCAAATCTTACAGGAAAGAGAGGGCTGGGCAGATTGCATATTCCTAGACTTCCAGAAAGCGTTTGACACTGTTCCACATGGGAGACTTATTAGGAAGCTGCAATCAATGGCTAGAATAGGTGGAAATGTTTTGGAATGGATAAAAACTTACTTAGAAGGAAGGGAACAGAGGGTTAGAGTAAGACACTCAGTGTCTGAATGGAGAAGAGTTAGTGGTGGAGTTCCACAGGGTTCAGTTTTAGGGCCACTTTTGTTCCTTGTATATGTAAATGACCTACCAGAGTCTGTAAATTCATTCATGAATATGTTTGCAGATGATGCAAAGATTGTGAAGAAAGTAAAAAACGAGAACAATGGTAGAGAACTTCAGGAGTATCTAAATAATCCGCATGAGTGGTCAGAAAAGTGGCTAATGAAATTCAATACTTCAAAATGTAAGGTAATGAGAATGGGTACAAGTGCAAGAAGGCCCAAGCTTGACTACTCGGTGGCTGGAGTACAACTTCAAGAGACAGAAAATGAGAGAGATCTAGGAGTAAACATACTGGCAGATTTGTCTCCAGAAATACATATAAATGGCATAGTAAGGGCAGCATATGCATTCTTATCAAATGTAAGGGTAGCCTTCAGGCACATGGACAAGGAAATGTTCAGAAATATTTATGTAACCTATGTGAGGCCAAAACTCGAATATGCAGCCCCCTTTTGGAATCCTCACTTGAAAAAGCACATAGCTAAGCTTGAAAAAGTTCAAAGACATGCCACGAAACTGGTGCCAGAAATACGCAATCTCAGTTATGATGAGAGGCTGAGGGAATTAGACTTACCATCACTGGAAGCTAGAAGAGTGAGGGGGGATATGGTGACAGTCTTTAAATTCCTTCATGGTTATGATAGAGTGGATAGGGATCGATATTTTGACATGACAGGCTCTAGAACTAGAGGTCATAGTTTGAAGCTTCGTAAGAAAACTTCTTTGCAGGATGTAAGAAAATACTTTTTCAGTGTAAGAGTAGTTGATAATTGGAATTGGCTAAGCGAGGAGGTAGTTAATGGTATCTCAATCCATAGTTTTAAGGACAGGTATGATAAGTATCACTAAGTATAAAATGGAACCGATGAGGAGACGGGAAGATACGAGCTTTGGGCTCTTTCCCGTAAGCACAATTAGGTAATCACAATAGTAAGGTTGTCCAGTTAAGCCTCAAATGTTGTAAAAAAAAAAATTATATATATATATATATATATATATATATATATATATATATATATATATATATATATATATATATATATATATATATATATATATATATATATATATATATATATATATATATATATATATATATATATTGTTTTTATAAGAAAAGTTCTTGAGCAATATAATTCATATGAAATCTGCAATTATATCACAAGAGAATTCACATTAATAAGTCAATAATATTTTGACTTACTGTCATTTTGTAATAGCACATGATTATTTTACGGTTTCTAGCTGAACCCCTGGTGATGGTCGGCGGAACCCCAGTGTTCCGCAAAATTCCAGTTGGGATTCACTGCCCTAAACTTTCGTAGATAAGTGCCACCATCAACGTGAGGGAGAGTACAGTGGCACTCCAGTTATTGGATCGGATTGGATGTCAGGGATAGGAGTTGAATGCAGTAGTTTCCGAAGGTCAAGGGATTGATTTACTGTACAAAGCATACCGTACATACTTTAGGTCCATCCATCCATATACCAAAGCCATATTCCCCCTTATAAGGAGGGTGGCTGAGTCAAATACAATACTTTGACTTTTTATGGGAATTAAATACAGAGGAGGGGATTCCCAGTCCCCTCGCTCAGCCCCATTTAGTCGACTTTTACGACACGCAGATAATTCGGTTTTACACCTCGAACTCCCTTTTCTACTAAGGGCTAGGACGGTTGCTTTCTTGCGAAGGACTTGTTTTGGAAAATGTAATTGTTACCCTGAGTGTATGCCCTTACTAACCTCAGTCCGTGACGGGGCGCGAACCCTCGACCTGCCGACACAGAGTAGCGGACGCTACCATTTAGCCACGGAGACTACACTATTACGACACGCAGGGGAACACTTTTGTTATTATTATTATTATTATTATTATTATTATTATTATTATTATTATTATTATTATTATTATTATTATTATTACATATACTTTTCCTCATTCCCTCTTGTAAGGGGGTGGCTGAGTCAAGAAACACGGATTCTCCACAATCCACACATACCTTAACTAATCCTCTTAGGTCCTTTGGGATAAAGGGTTACCACATTTCCCCCTTTCCACCCTGCTATAGTCTCCCACAAGGTAGTCAGGCAAGGATATTCTACAATGAAGCATGGCAGCAGCAGCTGGTTTATACCCATTGCTTCATCACAAGTTCACTAAGCTATCAGGTCCAAGAAATCACTTTGGCTGGTGTCACCAATCCACAATATTTCTCCAATCATTCCTATCTCTAGGACGCTCACTCCCTAGTACAGTGGTAATGCTCTGGCTTCGCATTCACGAGGTCGAAAGATCGGTTCCCGTCCAAGACCGAGAGTTTAAGCTGTTTACTGGCAGGAACTGCTGTGGTTGGACACTACAGTGGGGGGTTGGGGCTTGCCCCGGCTGACGAATACCCATTGTATTGAAATGGAAATAAAGTTTGTTTACTCTACTGACATTCCACGAGCATTCAATGCCCTTTACACCCACCCATTCATCTCATTCTAGATTTTACTCTTGTCCTAACTCCAATCACTTCTGCATTCCAGACTCTCTTCGCTACTTGTTTATCCCTCATCCTCTCCATGTGTCCAAAAAAAAAACACTACTCTCTGATTTAACCTATCTGACACCTCATTTCAACACCCGTTCACTGCCTGACATTCTCATCTTTGACTCTATCTATTCTAGATACACCAATCATACTTCTCAAACACCTCATATACATCATATTCAGCTTGTTCCTTTCATTCTCTCTTGCATTTCAAGTCTCTGCTTCATACAATGCTGTCAGCATTATCACACCTTCTTGTATCTTTCTCTCTGCATTCATTCCAAAATACCTATTTCTCATTACACATTTTCAACCCACCTAGACAGTCGGATACGTTGTACTCTGAAATAAACTTAGTTTGAATTGAACCACTGCTTGTCCGTTCTAACCTTGCACACATCTGGTAAAAACTGTAACGTAATGATTAGCACTACGATAGTGGTGGCAGCACGGTATGGATTATGCCGGAGAAAAAGAAAAGATTTTTTTTTATAAAAGCGACAATTTTTTTGCCAGTTAAAACCCGTGCAAAGAAAAAAGAATCGCAAATGTAGAAGAACAATACTCTTCGGTGCAGGAAATGACGGAATAGGACAAGAATCGCAAACCCTTGAATTAGAGGAGCAAGTACGATGCATACAAACCAGCGCTGAGGCCGCTCCATGGAGAAGAAACTTGGTTGACGGCAACACTGCCGACAGCGAGACTGATACCTCAAACATCGATGAACAGCCTGCCGCTCCGAACCCAGTGGCGACTCATGGAGCACAGCAGGTCATGCTCCCACACCGTGCCCTTGTTGGAAAGGCACCCCGAGTCAAAGACTGTCCTTTATACTTTGACGTCGCAAATGTAATAGGCCTTGAACACCCACCCATATTCCCCGTGGTCGACTTTCTGAAGCATTTGGCTCTGCAGATGAGAAGCGCCAAGTGGACCGACGAGTACCGCATAAATGAAGTGGTACAAAGGTGCACCGGATTTGCATCCGAGACAGTGGGTGAACACGAATGGTCGCAGATTAAAAATTGGGAAACTTTTAAGGATCGATTCCTAAAGTATTTTACAAAGCGACAGAGTGAAGAAATGCTAATAAACAAAATTAAAAATAGTGCTCAAAGATGCAGAGAACAGCTGAATTGGTATGCGAAGAGGATTGAATCCTTAATTAACTCAGTGAGTGAGATCGCCGATAATGCATATATGCGGCAAAGTATTGTGTGGAGTGCTTTGCGGAACACCGTTCCGGAGGGGTGCCATTACCTGCTGAAATCTAACATACCAGTTCCCGACCTAGTGCGACTGCTGTCGAATTGGTTTGAGAGCCACCCTGGACATGGTCTCTCAGAAGAAGAAATTGAACAGGAGAGGCTTCTAAATGTGACAGCGATCCCCGTCGCAGCCATGGCGAACGAACGAGGGCCGAGGTCCCTAGCAGCAGAGAGAGAAAGATGCACAAATTGTCACGGCCTGGGCCACCGATGGGAGCAGTGCACGCAAACGTGGAGGAAAAAAAATAAATTGATTTTAACATAAGCAGTATTGTGGAATATAAGTATAGAACTCAGTTCTTGCCTCAGAATGCCAGAACCATTTGTATATTTCCTGTTATTCCTGATTTAGTGCTGTTATTTTTATTTTTTTTCTTATTATTTGCTACTGTGAACATGATTATTATAATTGCTATTCTTATTATGTTGGCTGTTATTGTTGCTATCACTCCATGGCCTTTCGCTAATTATTATTTTCATAATGCCATCAGCAGTAACGAAATGACTTGTGATTATTTTGAATTCATGATTTTATGCTATTGCAGTCACTATTAATAAGAGTATCTCTTTAGTGGCTAGCCCCAGTATTTAATTATTTTTTTTAATACATATAGAAAAGTAATATCATGCATAGATAAACTATTTGTGATTTAGCTACTTCCTAAACGATTGTAGATGCCTATCTGAACGGTGTAAATGTATATGCAAGCACAAACTTATTTTCAGGCAGCCCCAACCTGCAAATTCTAAGATTTTAATTTTCTTTTTTTTTTCTCTCTCAAACGAGTCCCTTTTACCCATTAAAGAGAAATTGCAAGCGCCTACAGCTGCAGGGAAAGCGAAGTATACCCTCTGAATGCAGACATATGGCCATTGTTTGTACCAAGAGGTCATATGTATTCTTTCTTGCAGTTGTATTAGCGACATTAGGCTCTAATTTCCGGCCTTAGAATCTACTTCAGGCTATGTTCATATTTTTCAGCTATTGAAGGGAGATGTGCCTCGTTTAGGAGGGGCGTGAGAGGTGGTCCTAGGACCATCTCAAAAGTCGCATGAAAGCGGGCGCGAGGGGTTCCGGTTGATCCGGTTGATGCATCAATGCCCTCCCTTTGTCCAGCAAGTCTCCAGGATAAAAAAAAGGATTCGTGGTACGTGCTACAACCCGGACCTACCTCAAAGTTGTCAGGCGAAGGACCCGGGAATTTAGAATACAACAAATCCCAAGACCTAGCAATGCAGGTAACAGACAGAAGAGAAAATCAAGATCCTTAAATTAAAAAATCACCCTTAGAGTCATGTAATCGAATTGATAGAAATGGGAAAGAAGAAGTCCCCATCGTCTTTGACAACATCTAGAGGACACAGAGAAGAAAATGTCCTCTAAAAAATATAATTATAAGTCCTAGTTTTAAGACAAATCAATGCCCCTATAGAAGTAAGATAGGTGTAGGAATTATAGTATAAGGTTTATTATAATAAGTGTCATTTATGAATTGTGCATGCTGAAATCTCTTTTTTTCTCAATAAAATGTATGTTAAATATTACAGTTTGAAAATTCATACATACTTATGTTTTCTATAATCAAACTAACGTAATCATACTGATTATATTTAAACTCCTCTAACATGTTGTCATTGAGTGGTAGTTACATATTGCAATTGTAATGTTAAGTTTTTTATTTTTTTAACTATTATCATTATTTTAAATCATGATTAACTATTTACCGAAATTATTTCCAGCTACACTTTGTATTTTTAGAAGTAACGTAATGATTTCAACTTGTTTTTGCTCTTAAGTAATGTTGTTAATGATTACTAGTTGTATATTGTAATTATAATGCTAAAGTTTGTGTTTTTTATTTTTTTATTTTTTTAAATACTTAGTGTAAGGAATATATATTTTTTTAATTAATCTCTCTCCAGAAAATAGATGTTCTGCATGTTTTAGATCGTCTAAATAGGCTCTCTTTCTGAAGACTTTTAGTAAGCAATAAGAGTAGTAATTTGTACATTCCTGTAATCTGTTTAGAATATCATAAGAAACTGTAAGTATTAGACAACACTTTAGATAATTCGTCCCCGTTTGTTTGTAAAATAATGACAGTTAGCATATATATATAAAAAAAAGGCTCTCAGAAGATAGCTGATGCTCCGTCTAAAATATACAAATTTCAGTGTGACAGCGGGGGATGTCGTATCTGAAGTCATGCTGAAGTCAGGACATGAAATCTGAACTGATTTCTGAAGGGAAACAAGTGGGGCTGGAGATCAAGGGTGAAACTGAATATTCTCCCTTTATTTTTCTGGGCACTGTCAATGTATATGATGGGTGACAAAAAGATATATGGCTGGATCCATAGGCGTCAAGTGCCTCTGGAGGTTAAGAGGGGACAAGGGGTCAGCTATTCCCATCACCACAAGACACACAAACATTTGACCTGTACATATGTGCATGCCCCTGGAGAGATACCCAATAGGCCTGGGCGATTTGGACCCTCTTCTGCCCAATAGGCCTGTTGAAATAGCCCCTCTCAAAAGAGGAAGAACTCCCCTTTGGTTCTGGAAGCCTATTGGCTGATCTGTCCAATCTGACATGCCTGGGCATCAATTGCCTCCAGAGGCACTTGATGCCCAGGTGCTAAGGCCCATGGATCCAGCCATATATCTTGTTGTCACCCACCATAAACATTGACAGTGCCCAGAAAAATAAAAGGAGAGTATTCAGTTTCACCCTTGATCTCCAGCCCCACTTGCTTCCCTTCAGAACTCTGTTCAGATTCCAGGTCCTGACTTCAGCATGACTTCAGATACTTACAACAACCTAACCTAACCTAACCTATTCTAAATTAAGGTGCTCTATCTCCAGTTACTTAATTATGAGATGCGTTATCTCCAGTTGGCCAATTTTGAGGAGTGTATTCTTCAGTTGACGGTGTTGAGGTACGTCTTCTCCAGTTTATCCGTTGTGGTTCTCATATTCATTTAGCTGACTGAAGCCTTTATCTAGATTCTAGAATAAGGATAGGCATTTAAACTTACCACACATAAAGCCAGAGAGAATTTAAATCAATTTTCCCCACAAAAACGAACTGTCAAATGATACATTTCAGTATGAAAATCAAAGCATGAAAAGAACGAGCTAAATCTGATTTAGAAGAGCTCTTTTCAGGACGTCCACTCGCAAGGAGAGGGAAGAGACCTGTAACTAGCCTTCAGCATAGCCAATAACTTTTGACTTACCATCTGTTTATCTTACACTTCTGCTTCACGTAGATATTGTCAATAATTTTTGGAATATGTACCTCTGATCCGTGGCAGACTATTCTGATGAATAAATGAATGACAATCCACGCGAAAAGATACCGATGTACACACCAACGTAGTTGGAGAAAGACTCCTGCAGTTGGTGAAATTAGGATGCTCCGAGCTTGTTCCTTATACCATAACAAAAGTAAACATTGAACAATAATTCCTTGCTTTTAAGACATAGTTTAGAAATTTAATACTAGTCCCATATATATTCAACTGGTTATGGGTAATGTCACATCAGAAAAAGGACGTTTATATATAATTTTCTCATTTTGAGATGGATAAAATAAAGCTCGCTAATTCTCAAGAATAATGCATATAGACGTCTATTATAGTTCGTAGTTCTTATTGATAAAGAACTGAATAATACTTAAATGATTGCCCGTATCTTAATATATTAACTACATTTACAGATATGTTGTTGGTTCAGTTCTGCACACTATCCGAAAGAGAAAACATGCATTCTAGACACTTTAGAATAATGATTTGGTCTATGCTATTTTTGTTGCTTTTATTATACGAAACTCTTCTCGTAGATATCAATTTAGCAAAAATTAAGAACATCTACCAATACGCAACCTTTTTAGCGTTGACGAGTGCACAGCAATAAGACAAAGAATTGACATAGGGGGAAAAATAACACAGCTTACAAAATCTTTATTTTATTTTTGACGCTAAGGTGAAAAACTTTAACACGTATTTCACTTGGATGTTGTAAAAATGACAAGAAGGAGCATATTCTACTACCTATATTTATATATCTTGATAAAATCCAAATTACTATTTCCATCATGGTATTATCTCGGTCGCTGCCAGCACGACCTAAATCGACGAGGCTCTTTGACTTGATACCGAATGCAGAAGCTAAAGACGAAGTAATGGTGGTAGTGAAAGAGGTGTTGAAGAAAAGGGGCGCTCGAGAAATGGTTCGCATTGTTTCACAGTCAAATGAACCTTCAAAAATGAGTTGCTACATTCGAGTTAGGAAGATGAGGTATTATTATTATCATTACTATTATTATTTTTTAGTAGTAGTAGTGGTAGTAGTAGTAGTAGTAGTAGTAGTAAAAGGAAGAAGAGGAGAAAGAGGCAGAGGGAAATAATTCACACTGAAGTCCACATTATTGCAAAAAGTCCAAGAATTACTTTTGTTTTATATTTGACTGAAAAAAACCACTCTTTTCAATCAGAACAACAAATATCATAAAAGAAAAAACAATAACAAATGTAGGGTAATGATATATTCTGTTATAAAGATGGTAATGCATTCACACTTATTTTTCATTGTGATGAAGGTAAAATCTGTGTCACTGCTAAGAAATCGAAGAGCCTTTATATTATATTGTTTATCTATATTATCTATTACTTTTCTGGATTTCTGATAATCTTTGTCTGGCACAAAAGCTTAATCTTTAAGAATGGGTTAACAAAAACTTCATTGAAAATTATTTTTAAACGAAAATTTTGATTAATAATAATAAGTTTGGCAATATAAATATGTAATATTACAAGGACCACATTACTGAAAAAGCTAATGAGTCAGTGAGAAATAATTTTTCTTAGGTCATTCACATTGTAAGTGGGAATGGCAGAGGAGATTTACCACTTGCCCTGTGGATGACACTAGCAGTGTGGAAGGGAAATTTTGTGGCAAGTCTTAACTCCCAGGGAGCTAGAAGCAGTGACTGGAGTTGAATTGGCTTCAGTTGAATGTGTGTGCTTTAACTCGGTCACCCCCTACTATGGAGGACTGCGACCATTGTATATGTTCAAAAGTAAAAAAAAAAAGAAAAAAAAAGGCTAAGGTAGATCCTTTCACAGAGCGCATACAACCAAGCACAAATACCTGGCTGCCAAATCACCTGTTCCAGAATTAGAGATGTGACTATAACATAAAATATGATATATGGCATAAAGAGACTCTATGGTCAGTTTTATAAATTTATGATAATGAATATATAATGGGCAGCAGAAGCTCACTGGTAGAAGACTGTATATATTGAAAAAAAGGGGATTTTTTTTACTCCTTTAAATAGTTTTGACAAATTTTGGAGCACATCAGTTAACCCACTATAAAAACAAAAGGCTTATTAAGCCTGCTAATTGAAGTAATAAATTTAAATAGTACATCAGAATTACCATTCCTTATTCTAGAGATATAAAGTATAACTTAACAGTGCATTATCTTATAATAATACTTGATGGATATGCTCTCAAACGATATAGACAATGTTAAAAGTTATACCCTTGTTACTAGGTGGCTGCTTTTACCGTCTTCTAAAACTGCACAAGTATGTTCAAAGGCCCGATTTCTTAAACAGTGTAAACCTAGGATACCATATTGTTAATTAGCTAGACACACACAAATGGATTTCATAAACTCATCTGACGAGGTTCTGTGTATGGTTAGGTTACCGTACGGGATCCTAGCTATACACAGAACCGCGTCAAATGCGTTTATGAAATCCATTTGTGTGTGTCTAGCTAACTAACAATATGGTATCCTAGGTTTACACTGTTTAAGAAATCGGGCCAAAAAGCCAGTGTGGCTTTATTTAAGATATATATATATATATATATATATATATATATATATATATATATATATATATATATATATATATATATATATAATATATATATATATATATATATATATATATATATATATATACTGTATATATATATATATATATATATATATATATATATATATATATATATATATATATATATATATATATATATATATATATATATATATATATATATATATATAAAACTTATAGAATTCTTTAGGAAAACAATAAACAATATTATGGTGTAGAACCAGCAAGGAAGGTATAAGCATGTTTTAATCAAAGACTCTCTATGTGTAAGATTACAGGTTATTTGGATAAAAAGCTTCATTGCCTCTATGAGGAATCTTCTCTTTATGAACTCTCTTCAAATGGGCTATTTGGAGTATAATGTTTGGCGCCTTGAACAAGATATACATTCCTCTCTGAAGAAAATTATATATATATATATATATATATATATATATATATATATATATATATATATATATATATATATATATATATATATATAATATATATATATATATATATATATATATTTGTTTGACATCTGAGTAAACTATAGGCACACCAAACTCCTAAAAATGATCAGTGAAAAGCTCTGAACTACCACTAAAAGAGTAAGTTGTAAGCCATTTAAAATGTATATGTATATTTTACAAGTCTCATTCCTGAGTGTAAAATACAAACTGTTTGTTTATAATGTTGCCACACACGAAACTCTTTGCTGTTATTAAACAATATTTTTTTTCGGCAAAACAGTTATATTTAATCTATTTTATTAGGTTTGTCAGAGAATGCTGCTGGGCTGAAAGCTTGCTGACAATCTTCATTTTTTTTTTAATTTTCTGTTGCTCACACACACGCACACACGGTCCTGATGCCTAAAATTCACGATACTGTACACAAACTTTGTGCTCCTAATACAATATGTTATATTTCTCCTTTCTTTGGTATATATCACAGAATATTAATATTGTCATTTGAATATTTCGAAAAACTTTTGAATTTTAAGCACATTTTTTTTTATACAACTCTAAGTTCTGAACGTTCAATAGTTTGTCAATTCAGATATAGAGTATCTCGCATAGTTGTACCATAAAGACACAATGCATTATTATATTTGAGTGTCATAATACTTGAAATGTAACTGATGCATTCACCTCTCCATTACTGTATATCATTGAGGTTTTTTTTTTTTATCAGACTCTGCAAATGATTAAAGACTATCTGAAAATTAGTCGGAGACTGGGTAGGAAAACTTTGAT